>RHDR01000119.1:0-58399 GCA_009806295.1 Davidsoniella neocaledoniae | reverse complement strand
ATCTATTGGGCCATCCGTCAATGGCGCCATTTCCTCCTAGGGGTCGAATTTGTGGTATACACGGACCACCGTAATCTGGAGTACTTTCGCACGAAGAGGACGCTCGCTGAAAGGCAACGCCGCTGGGTGTAACGATCTAGGGAGGCACAGAGGCACACAATCTAGAGCGTAAGAGATTAGATTGTTGCCGATGGAGAGAAGAGGACTAATACTGTTGGATAACGGCGGGATTAGGTCCCTAAACTATCAAATATCAGAAGACCGGGGTAATATAAAGTATCTAGTACAAAGATATCAAAATAATACAGGTATGGTCCGTCAGCTAGCCCGATGACAAGGAGAGAGAAAGAGATAACAAACAACATAAAGTAAAGCCGATGGTGTTCTGGAACTTACAGGCATAGACTAAGCCGCTGTGTAGAGTCGTAGTAATATCCGTTCCTGTGATCTTATCCCCTTCGATGATCTCGATAATAGTGCCAATTTCAGTAGAACAAAGGGTCACTTGTGCTGTAGGCGACTGATCTGATCGGTGTCTCCCACAAGGCTGGTTAGTAAAATTCTATTATTATACCAATGTTTGCCATTGGTGTTAATCTCTAGTATCATACTAATATACTGATATCTGCCTCACGTCGGCAATTCCAACTTCTTTTGTCATTTGAAAGTCTCTTCAGGTCACAAGTTCAAAGCCGTATAAAGCACCATCCGTATCCAGTTCCCTGACTTGGTTGTGAGCTATACTACACATACATACATACTATCTGTATGTAGTAAGGCAAGTAAACTAATCTTCCATCCCCTAGTTTACGCCTATCGGTCCCATCGGTTGCCAAGAAGCCAGCCGGGGAAAGTCCAAGAAATAAAGGCAAATGTTGAATAAAACAAACTCGACTGCGCCTCAAGTAGGAAGATCAACTCTAACTCTGAAGTGATTGTACCAATAAATACGCTATAGAAGCTTGTCTTCTTCTTCCCCATAAGCCCACATTTTACTGCTTTAAGAATAAACTCATGTTGTTTTCTGCTACGACAACAATAGCTCAAGACAGCTTCTATAGGCTAATATGAGCATGTACAACTATAGCCAAGTAGAATAGAGTCTAATGTTGAAAACATAGACGTCACAAGCCCGAGTTTAGGAGGCCGCCATGAGACTTTCACTGCCGATCTTCCTTTAGAAATGTCATCGCAAGGCTGTGTTTTATCGTACTTCATGTGCCATATTTTCGTCCTATGATTTCTACATTGTATAGCCTATTTGAGGTTCTTGCTGGACTCCTTCCCTTGTTTCACGCAGAGGGCTAAATAAAAGCGACGAATACCGATGAAATATTTATGTATATCGATCGTCGGCGGTTCTTTCTTCTCTTGTCACTTGTGTTCTCGACTTTCTCCTATCTATCCACGGGCTACTAGCTTTTGGTTCTCGTAAAAAAAGAAGAAAAAAAACCTAGACCGCGATTTATAAGGTTGGCCTTTCTTTCGATCACATATAGATATGCTAGAACACAGCACTAAAAGCGGAGTACAGCGGATTTTTCTTTGTTGTTGGCCGGGCTTCTTTACATTTGTTTCTATAAAAAGATGAAGGAAAAGAGAAAGGATTTCCACACTACTCGACTTAGCAAGCAATTGCCTCAGCGATCCTAGCGCATACCAGCCATACTAGTAGTTAGACTAATATTTCCCCAATATCTTGTTTATTCACTAATATTTATGAGGCGAACGCTAACTTTTTCACGATAAATGAAAAAGATAACCAGAAGTATAGATAAAAAAGAAGCCAGGCATAAACAATTCGTGGCAAATCTCCTAGGTTACGTTACAAAGAGAAACACCGGCAAAAATATCCAGAGTAAATCCGTGTTAGACTGATATGTATTATGTCATGTCGTAAACTTGGTCTGATCTTCCCTTTTCAAGTAAAGCAAACGGGCTTTTTGTTGCTTTAAACCTAGGTTTTTTCTTTTTCTTTCTCCTTCCTCTCACTCAAAAGTGCTTGGTTTCTGAGAAACAAATAGAAGCACAGTTCATTCTAAAGTCTGTTGTTGGACCGAACGAATAGTCAGTCTAGAGAATAACATGAAGAACATGTCTCGACAGCAGACAAGAAGAGGGGGAGGGAACAGTAGATGGCCCCAGGCTTTCTTGTTTCTTTCTATAGAATCAAAATGGTTGCTACTTGACCCTATGATCGGTGCTTTTATAGTGGCGTTGTATGCAGGGGTTATCCAATAGTCAATGGCTTAACATGAAGCCTGATCTGGATTCCCCATCCGCATAAGCTGAACTTTTCACCCATCTTCCTTGGCTTTGGATTGGGTGATCAAATGTCTGTAAAAAAGGTCAGCGTAAATGTCAAGTCTTTTTTGGCGAGACAGAGCCGCATCTAGAGAGCGTCTTCATCCGTTGATACAGTGTTACTTGGACGATATAATCTATGGGAGGCTTTCTGAAACGGATGCCACCCCTTCTTTTCTGACTTGATTGTTCTAGCTTACTATTGCCACACAATAACACAACATGTAAGGTGCTGTGATCTCCCTCCTGAGTAAGGGAACGAAATAAACTGGGGGGTTAGGTAATCGTAACCCTTGCGGTTCCATATTCTTGCGTAGGTCACACTGATCGCCAACGCTTGCCGACTTGATTTTGTTTGATTTTCATAGTACATAATGTACCAGTAGATGTATATTAATTTTGCTTAGATCACTGAAAAAAAAAAAAGATTTTTGATGCCGCGGTTTTCTTACTTTTAAATTTCAGCTCTTGTAACTAGCCACTCAAGGTCTAGACTAAACTTCTTTTTATTTCCATTTCTTCAGCTAATGGCCCAAGAAATCTTAATGAACAATGTTGAATTGGCAAAATTTGCCAAGGAACTCCGTTGTCAGAGAACTTTAGACACTTTCGTTTACTTCTTATTTCAAGGGCCCCCTTTTTCTCCGGTTTCTTTAGTCTAGCAAACCCTAACTTATCATTCAGGGTTACTGAATTTGGCCTAGCTCAACTCCTCGCTTTCATGTTGATGATATTCATTCGCTTGATATATGAATTTGATGTGATATTAGTCGATCCTCCTTGCCACTTAGGGTAAAAGAGAGAAAGAATATTTAATTCGTAGTTTTCTCTCTTTTCTTACATGAACAATCGTTAGAGAAAACAAACATATAAATTTGACTTCATATGTTGCCCCCTTTGGAGAAAGAAGAACAAAGACAAACCACCTGTTATATGTCAGACAATTGGTCGGTTGACAGCAAGACTTTGATTTCTTGGAAAAATATCTAGTTGTATCAATACCAGCCATTCTAGTACTTTTTACTCCTTGTATTCAGTAAAGGAGCCTTGTTACAGTTGAGCAAACATATAGCAAACAGTTGGTAAGAGATATGCAAAATCCAAATCCTGTCATGAGTTGCTAATTATTCTCCGAGTTAGTGACCTTCTTCAAGGGATATCCAGATAGAATATGAATCTAACCTCTATTCTAATTAGGATGAAGAACTGTAATGGAGTCCTTGAGAGTTTCCTTTTCTAAGAATTTGCAATCGTCCAAGTCTAATTGCTTTTGTTTTCCTTTTTTCTGTTTGCGTTACTTGAGAAGCATGTCATTTCATTTGTCTGCCTTGATACGTATTTGGTACTAGTTTAGAAACCGAGGTAGAACACATTAAACAATGTCATTGCATACCAAGTTTGAAATCCTATCCCATATAACCATTGTTTAAATCTACATGTGACCGGATATGATGAGCTGATATATACTATATATCCTTATCCTCATGTAGCCATCCAAAGCCATTGTATGCTTCTTCCTCCTAGTGTACTCACTTTGAATTTACCACTTGCCGTCTTTAATATCATGATATTCCAATAAAACTTGATTCAAGGGATATTCATAGTAAGAATATGATGTGTACATTGTGCCGAATATTCTTGATCCAAAAAAGACAATAAAACAAAACAAAACTGAAAACAAAGTGATTCTCTCCCTTGTGAACTACACGCCCTATCTTTTTTTTTTTTTTTTTGATTTTTTTGATTCTTAACTGGTGCTGCCTCCCTTTAGCTGTAAACTTTATATTTTTTATATCCCTTGAGCACATGCGGTTTGAATTCATGGAATTTCAAGAAAGCCGTTTACGAATAAAAAAAGGGCAACGCACTAAGCTGATGATTTGATGTGTTGGTTAGGTATATAAACTAAAAAGTAGGGACAGTGCATGAACCGAGGAATGCAATGGCATAGGACGGCACATATTAAGTTTAAGCAGACTGGTTCTAGTACATTTCGTAGCATAGTGACTGTAATTTATGATAATCTTTCCGGTCATAATGTTCATGAACAAGCTTGAAGCAGGTTGTTATGAGTAAAGAAAAAGTATATTGTACATTCCATGATATATCGTGATGGATGTCGTTCATGTCGTCTATCTCATGGTAGGATCTTATCATCTTTTCGTGATCCCCCTTCGTTCGATTATTTCGGCGATAATTCACTGTCCCTCTTCTAGATAAGGCCTCTGATACCGCGGAAACCTCCCTTTCTTTCTTTTTTGCTACTGCCACTGCCTCCGGCACCGCCACCACCCTCATCTTTTCTGCCTTGCAGCTTATCTTCCTTGCGGATCTTGTTCTGTGCCCCTCCGCGTCCATGATATCTTAAAGCCTGCGTTTGCGGCGATTCTGGACTCCGCTTTCACCAGTACTAGTTCCCGAAGATATGACCGAGTTTGTCGTCACTATGCTTAGGGAACTGCTTTCTCCAAAATGTCTGAAGCTATCCGCCGTCCGTGGTGGAAGTGGATACGGGAGTCCTTGAGGCGTTGTACTGCTCACAGAAGAGATCTGGGAATGTTGTAACTGAGGGCTACGACCACTGCCGATACTGACGGCATCAGAAAGATCGGGATTTGAAAAGACCCTCTGCAAAGGGCGAGGACCAGGAGTTCCGCGCAGACTGGGTGAGTGATACGATTGCGTTGGAGAGAGAAGATCACTACTTGTGCGACTGATGGCCGAGAGGGGGGCAATATCACCATCCTCCTCCGAATAAACTGAGCGTGAAGTAGTTGCTTTGGGTGTTATGGGAACAGGCGCTGGCCGTGGCGTATCGTATATAGCGGACTGTAGCGCAGTATACTTCAAGACAAGAACATTATATTGTTTCTGAAGGTCGAGCTGCTTGGCTCTTGATCCCGCGAGAACACTGGCCATAGCTTCCTTAGCTGCGGTATCATCCACCGACTTGCTGTTTTTGCCAGAGGTTCTGCTATTGGATAGACGGGTTTTAAGGGCCAGAATATGGGCGTCCGTTGTGCGCTGGAGTTGTTCAAGATCGTGATGGCAGCCTTCTAACTCCAAACGATAGCCTTCTTCGCGAGCCTCTGCTTCGTTACGCGCAGTAATTGCAGCTTGCAACTCTGCATCATGGCCGCTCTCGTCCAATGGGGAATGGCCAAGACGAGAGACTTCCTCCTTTAGTCGCTTGATTTCATGGTCGGTCATTTCCATGTCCTGCTGAGTCTGTTTATGCGCTAGCTCACGTTCCTCCAACACACACATGAGCTTGGTGAGACGGTCTGCTTCTGCTTTGTAGACCTCGACGTCTTTCTTGAGAGTCTCAATTTCCATTTTGCGGCCCTTGATATCTTCCCGAAGTGCTCTGTTTTGGCCATCATTTCTGTTTCCCGTTTCATAGCAAGACCACGACCTCTCTCGTTATCCTTTTTAGCAGTAGTTTCAGAATTGATGGCTTCTTCACATCGAAGTTTATAGTTGCGGTTCATCATGAGAAGATTTTGTGTCTCAGCCTCGGATGCTGCCTGTTGATGCAACCTGCGACGTAGCACGCCAATATGAGCAGCGTGTTGCTGCTTGAGATACTTTTCGAAGCGTAACTCATTTTGAAGAGCCAAGATTTGGGTTTCGAGATCAAGTGAGGTCCTCCCGCCCTCGTGACGTTGCACACGCGTGATGACCGTGGGTAGAGGCCGGGCCATGGACAGTTGGTCGGGCTCATCATGGACTGGAATGAGTTTTTCGTTCTCGGTATCTTGAGTTTCTGATCCGTCGTGTGTGCCGACTTGAGAGTTATTATTGGTGGTACTAACGGGCTCAGGGGCAACATCGCTTTCAGGCTCTAGAGACCCACTGAGCAAAGCATTACATGGTATATCGATATCTTGCCGTGATGATGATGATTGTTCCGTGTCCAGAACATGGCCTGAAGAGGTTGGAGGTGGTACAAGTGTAGAGGATGTGTTTATAGGAGGCATGTCTGTAGTATCAAAAGAGCTTGAAACCGAGAGAGTGCTCAGGCTCAGACTATCAGCAACGAGCTCTGAGGCTTCGCTAGATATCCACCGACTAAAATCTGTCTTTTCAGATTCGATAGTCAGACTATAGAAATTAGGATGGAGAACATGTGTACTACAAAAACGTTCTGAAAGTTGTCTGATTTCTGTAGGCTGAACTTCAACAGAGTGAGCACTAGGAGCATTGGCATGACGAAGATACCGCTGAGGCTTCCGGATATAATCCATGAAGTTTATTGGATATAGCCCATAAAGAATGGTGAAGAAGTTGCGTAACTGGGGGATGTCACTACTATCTCGATCTGGATTGAAGACACACATGTCCCAGTTTCCATTGCTGGTGATGTTGGATAATGGCAGATCGGAAATGGAATCATTGATAGCAGAGTCACCTGTATCTGTTCTGTTGCGACCCCAGAATATAAGGCGGGCATAAACATTGAACAGTGCTGGAAGATGAGGGACGAGTGCCGTTGGCATGTTTGGCAGCAGCATGGTCAAAACGGTCAGGGCAAGGTTGATGATGGTATTGGATGTATCGTTTTCGAGTGATTTGAGCAAGCTTTCGAACAGCGGCGTCTGTAGAGCGACATGAAGATGTGGCGGCTGCATTTGGACGAGATCACTGAGGATGATGAGACACTTGCGGCGATATTCAGATTTCACAAAGTACTTGTCAAGAGCTGCCATGAATTCTTTAGGGTATCGCTTGCCAAACGATACGAGTGCAGAGCGTTGCTGCTTCTCGAGCTTCTGATAGGGATCATCGATGTATTTGATATTCTCGTCCAACCAAGTGAGCAGTAATCTGTCAAGGAATGGGCGCTCAATTGGAGCCTCATTGTCTGCGGTGGCATCACTATTTTCAGTCTCGATGACCAGCAAGTGAAGCAGCGCTTGATAAGTTTCGGTCTGTAGTGTCTTGTCTTTGACTAGCTGGGCGCCCATGAACTCTAGGATCATGTCCCACCAGTGGAAGATGCGACCGGTGGTGTGTAGGATCTTGAAGAGACGGCCAAAGATGGCGACGAAGGCAGTATAGCGTTCGGGTTCATGAACGACGTACTTATCCCATATGGACTGCAGCTCTGCATGGACACGGTCGGCATCGTTGGGTTCGTACTTATCATGTTTCAGACAGAAGGCGTCGAATACGGCATTGAGGTCGTCGGGGAAGGGCAAGGCGGGGTTGACGATGAAGGCATTCAGAGCCTGGCACAGCTCCTTGAACGATCTGGAATAGGACCCGAGGGGCAGCTGTTAGCGCCTTGCGTCATAGCACGAAGGTATAAACAGTTAACGGTAACATGGCGTAGCTGTTAGTGCAACAGATGGAATGGGATAATCAGATATTAAGCGTGAGTAGACGCATAGCATGGGCACAAACGCAGATGATTCGCTCGGCGGCCAGACGGCTCAGCTGCAGGCTGTCAATCGCAAATCTGCCGTGAACCATGCAGTATATGTATGTACATATACAGAGATACAAATTGCGAAGTGGCCCGCTACAAGGGATAAACGGACTGTAGAGAAGGGGATATGGAAATGAGGAGGGGCGTGAAAGACGTACCCGTTGGGAGCCATTGTCGCAATCTGAGATCAAGAGATGGGAATTGTTCGTAGTAAATATGGCCCTGAGGCCTGGAGACGTTCAATTCATTCGCAAGAACAAGCAGAAGTTCTAATATCACGAGGAACTAGTGGGATCGAAAGGCCTGCAGGGAAGAAAAAACAACAAAAACAAAGGCCTTGGAGGCTATCAGAGAGGGCAGCCGAAGGTTCGACAAATTATAGTGCTTATTAGCAGTACAATCTATAGCTGTCTGTGGATTAGTGGCCAGCTATATGGAGTCTTGGGCACAAAGGACAGGCGGTAACTAGGAATTGTTACAGTGCAGCCAGCGACGCACTGGTCGATATTAGGGGAAGGAATCTATAGCGTTTAGCACTGTAATATAGCTGTATATGTATAGTTGTATGAGCTGTATGCACGGACGGATCGTAGTGCTGTCTCACGACACGCATTGAATAATGAGACCAAACAAAGATGGATTTGGGACGATATATCGTCCTATTTCAATTATGTTAGTCGGGCGACGACGTGTATCGATGAGAGTGGAAGGGAAAATAAAAAAAATATATGTGTCTGGTTCGGCTTTGGTGTTTTGCTTGATTGAGCCTGAAAGAAGCTCTTAGCTCATATGACCAGCTGTTATCGGCTGGTGACGAGTGCCAGCACCAAGATCTCAAGGCGATGGCCCTGTACAACACGAACTTGAGGTTTTTTTTTTTTTTAATTCATTAATCTTATGGAGCTATAGAGCTATGAAGATGTACGAACTTGAGGTTAAGTGATAGCGAAATGTCCTTGCCACAGATTCGCTAACCAATTAATGTTAATTATTAAGGGAGGATAATGGTCACCATTAGCTGTATGTCACACCATTGCTAAGAAAAGTTCATTTTCCCATAAAAGAACTCTCAAACTATAGATTACTACTAGGAAGCATCTCTAATACGTCGCAAATTACGAAATATACCAAGGCAAATGTGTATAATGGCGGAGAAAACTGTAATATCATGCCAGACTCATACCCTCACCTAGCCGTCCCCCCTTAGTTATATCTTAAAAAAGGCATCACGGTGAATCATACCATCGCGAGCTAGACAAGTCGTAATGCCGAGAGTGAACGCATTCCAAATGCCTTGACTTTTCTTACTAAAGTCAATCTCGATCTGGTAGCTAACCGGCGTGTTCTTTCCACGGTTCGGGTCTACAGTCAAGACAATAACGGTATGATTGAGGATGAAGAGTCCAAATACCACCGGGCAATCTGCTGTCACTGTCCGGCCTTCTTCGTTGATAGACGTACAACCTTTCCAAAAGAATCTATGTTGCTTGGCTGACTGGAGCATACGATCAGTCACATACTTAGCAATTGCCTTGCTACCCATTGTTGTGTCCACGATTTCACAGAATATGTTAGGTACCGCAATGCTTCCCCAGTAGTCGCCATCTTCGGCCGCCCAACGAAGGTACTTTTCGATCTCAAATTTGAGGTAGTGTGGGATTCTAGAGCGATTGTCCAGCTGGCGTAGAGCACGGATTTGCGCCGTCAAATCAATGATAGCAACAAATGCCTTTGAGCCTGTGAGTATTTGTTTATTAGAATACTATCCATACATTGGTTTGTGGTTCATATTGTACTATGTAGCGGATCAACTCACTTATAAAGTCTTGGTTTTGCGCTGAATAGATCAACGGCGTGCCGAAAAGCCCGCTATCAGATAAGTTACGATCAAATGTACCCTCCGGAACCGGGATTCCTAGTAGCTGTGTGTCCCAACGAGCAGGAACTAATGGACGATACTGACGAAGATATAGCCCCTCAAAGAGAGCGGTTTCGTCATCATGCCAGGTTGTACTGGCGGGGAAGAGGCTTTTTTCTTCGGCCATTTCAGCCAGACGTGCAGTAATGCTCTGCATCTTCTTGATTGTCACATTATCGTGACCAGTCTCTTTGATGGGGTTTTCTTTGCGGCGCTTAGTCACGCGACTTCTCTGGACACGGTTGGACATGAAGGGCAGCTAAAATTAAACGAAATAGAAGATATTGTGTAAGTGATGTCTACTTACTTGAAGAGATGTCTTGAACACTCCATAAATAGACAAGCAAGCAAACAAAAAGAAAGATGGGCTTTGATGTGAAGATGAAGAAATAATCTCTGATCACGAAAGTAAGAGACAATGCAGAGTATTTAAGATCGAAACAGAGTTTTGGTTGTTTCTTTCAGATCGTCAATACAATGAAACTATGTGAAAGAAGAAGATTTCAGTAGAAGACCTTGTGCCTTCCCCTATAGTGGCCTCACACTTAAACAAAGAACATGCTTTTTTTCAAAGAAAGCCATATATATGTGCGATTCATGAACATACAGTATGTATATATTCCAGACAATCTGCCAATCTCATATCCTTTATCTACTATAGTGTCAGCTGGCTATAGCCGTGTCTTGGATTTACAACCCGTAGATAGAACAAAGAAAGACATATAATAGCAACATCCTGTCAATACAAGCCATAGCTCCTAGACAGTAGTTCGTAAGTTTACATAAAGAACGGTCTGTTCTCTGATCTTCTTAAGTCAATGATTAAGTCAATGACAGGCTAGTTGTCAAAGAAAATGATGTAGGTCGCTAAACGACAAGGGTTAGGTGCGCTCCTTCCCAAAACAGCTTAATTGTGAGTGTTGAGCTGTGATTGGCTGGTCTTCTTTTTTTTCTTTTTATCTTATTTTTCCACCCATTTTTTTCAGCCTCTTTCTTTGTTTGTGTGGTAAGAAAAAAAAAAATCAAGTAGGAAGGAAGCGATGCAGTGTCGTGATTTGTAGGCTTGCAGTGCTGGCGTTTTATGAACAGAGTAGCTGCTGTGTTGGTCAGGCTATGGCTGGTTAGCTTAGGTTTGTGAGCAGTTCTTTCTAGAACAAGGCATGTTTCGCGTGTTGAAAATCTGAGTAACTTCCATTTGCTGAGTACCCAAGAAAGAAAACAAACGTCATCAACAAGTAGAGAGAAAAACAAAGTAAAAGCTGGATCAACATATACCAACAACCTGTTGTTATTTTCTCTCCTAAGTTGAAAGATCACATCAAAATTTGTACTTTTTCTGGCTCTTCAAACCCTGCCTAAAGAAAGCTCGGCCCTGTCTTTTCAAATTTTCTTTCTTGTTGCCCCTTTCTAGACGCTGTCCTGTCAGTTCACCATTACTTTTGGCTCTTGAAGACCCTTTAAATACTGTGTTGGCCTCATAATCTTGCCTTTTGTTTTGAAAATAAGCCTCTTATCCACTTCTTACCTTCTACTTCACCCAGCGTCTGGATTTAGGCTGAGATATATTTCTACTGTGAACAGCCTCTCATCATTCTGGCTTGTTACTCTCATCTACAGATCTTCTTCTAGTCGGTGCTTGTGTCTAACTAGACTACTGCGTGAAATTAAGCCACCAATTTCTTTCAGCCATTTTATTCCCTTTTTGGTTTGGCTTGTGCTTTAGTTGTTAAACTTCGTTATAGTTGAACAGCCTGGACTGTTGATACCATCACCGTCAATTTCTCATATTCTGGGATATTCATTGCATCTCTTCATTACTTTGGAGAGTATTTTTTGATACATCATCGATATCTTGCCTCTAATAGCTGCTGTACTGGTACACTTGTGGCCATGGCTGACATTGCTGTTCCGAGTGTCACTGATGTAGTCTCTTCCGGTTCACACTCACACCATCTACGTGTAGATACATCATGTGCTATCGACATAAAAGAGCTATCAGATACTGAGATGACCCGAGATAATCTGAGGCCGCTGTATCCTTTCAACGAGCAAAAACGGAAACGCAGCATATCTCCAGACACTGCCCCGTCGTCTCAAAAACGCCTTAAGGACACCGACAGTGAGGCCCAGGACAAAAATTCCAAAAAGCCCTTGACAGGTGCCAAACTGAGTGTTGCTCTACATACGCCAACCCAAGCAATCTACATTCGGAATCTTGTTCGTCCTATCCCAGCCGAGGCCCTCAAGTCCCATTTATGGCGTCTCGCATGTGCCTCCGAGGATAGCGAGATAGTCGAAATCTTGGACTTCTATGTTGATCGTACGAGATCTCATGCATTTGCCATATTTAACAGCATATTGGCAGCTGAAAATGCACGAGAGGCTCTACACGGAAGCATTTGGCCAGAAGAGCGCCTACGGAAACCCCTCTGGGTTGATTTTGTTCCATTCGAGAAAGTTCAAGACTGGGTTCAAACAGAAGAGCTATCAACTTCCAAGGGAAGTCAATGGGAGGTCAGCTATGCACTAGATGAGTCTGGCGTTATGAATGCTAACTTAGTGCCCGCTGTTGATCAACCACCCCCCAACGCACCAACTGGCCCGAAAGAGCTTGCCATCCCTACTGGTCCCAAGTCACAGTTACAACTACAACATGGAGACTTCACTGATGCTCCACGTGGGCCTCGTGCAGACCGCGAAGCGCAAGAATTAGCTGAAAGAACCGGCTCCGTTGGCCGCCAAGGACCCAACATGGTATGGACGCCATTGACTGGCGAAGTGTTGACTACAAAGGCCAGCCCACCCATCACTTTTGAGCTAGTAGCACCCAAGTACGTCGAAGATCGTCTGAAAGATATGCGGTCATACTACCGTCAAGATGACACGAGCCGGAGCCATGATAAACCTCTTGATTCTAGCTTGAATCGTTTTTCGTTTGCACACTGCAATCAATTTGTTGATCGCGGCCGTGAAGTGTTTTCAGGCATTCGCCCTCCACGCCGGGAAAAAGAATCGCAATCTTTTCGTGGGGGCTCTGACCACGCCCGCGATAGAGATCATGCTGATAGAAGATATGAAAAGGCTGCCGCACCCGATGCTAAGCCCATGCGACGAAGACAACGTGGAGGTCGCAAAGTCCGCGAAAAGCGCGAACGGATGGAAAGAATGGCGCGCGAGAAGAACCTCAAGTATGATAGATTTGCTCCCCCAAGGTCAAGCAGATATGGTGGGTTTGGTAGTGGTGGGGGAGATCGTCTCTGGGATCGGAGGCGCACCGACATGGCTGATTCGTACCGACCCTCTTATTAGACATAGTGCTCACTATTGCGGTGGGGATATGAGGAGGACGGGGCGCCATTTCAAGAGTGTAAATTGTCTATCGCTTGATAAGAATTCAGTATCCTATACCGTATATCTACTTTGGAGTTGGAGACGGATTTCATATGTCTAGGGTTAGAATGTCGGAATTGTTTAGTTGGAGTCGGGCCTGGGTTCGGAGCATTACATGGACGTTATTACCAACAGTAAAAAATAGATATTAAATAACTACCAGAGAGATGTACGCAATAGACAGAATAGTACAAATAATTATAGAACTATCACAATGATCCGAGGCCATATTTTGAATTCTTTAGCTGATATCAGCGGTATGCCTTGCGTTTTGGTGGTAGAAATGTGTGTGCACATATTAATGGCCGATGTGTGGCCGAGTTGAAGGAAGCCGGCAATAGCCTGAAGCGGAAGCGATGTCGCTTTTTTTCTCCATGACGACACAAGCAAGCTCCGACTCGAAACAAGCAGGAGCCAGTTGATTTTCACCAAAAACCTCGGAAACAACCGCAAACCCACGGCAGCTTCCTAAAGCTTCAATTCCGAGCTTCATAAAATTGCGCTCAGCCTTATTCTTCAGCCTTGTTTATTATATCCCATTTGTTTCCCTTACGATACCCACTCCCTCCTAGAGTTTTGCCATCATGTCTTCATTGCGCATTCTGGTTCCCATCAAGCGAGTTATTGACTATGCTGTAAGCCAAAAAGAGCCCTTCCTATCCTTCTTTAGGCGGCACATCTACCGGCGCCTTTTCTACCCCGATACCCTGCTCGGAAGCCGGAAGTTTTCTGTGTCGGACGACCCTGCTTATTTGTTTCGCAACTTTAAGTGCTATATTGTTCAAGAGACTAACCACCGAGGGGCCACAATGTGGTCTTTTATGATTGTAATAGGTCAAGCCCCGCGTCAACAAGGCACGTACCGGCGTAGAAACCACCGGCGTCAAACACTCGATGAACCCATTTGACGAGCTTTCGGTCGAAGAAGCCGTGCGTATCCGCGAGAAGAAGCGCGCGCCTGGTGGCGTAGAGGATATCACCGTAATCTCAGCCGGACCTACCAAAGCGCAGGAGATTCTACGTACGGCCATGGCCATGGGAGCCGACCGTGCAATTCATGTGGATGTCAAGGAGGGTGACGATCTAGAGCCCCTCAGCGTAGCCAAGTTGCTCAAGGCGGCCACCGAGCAGCATAACAGCAACTTGATCTTTCTGGGAAAGCAGAGTATCGATGACGATGCTAACCAGACTGGCCAGATGCTAGCGGGTTTACTGGGTTGGGGTCAGGCTACACAGGCGAGCAAGGTCGAGTTTGGACCGGATGATACTGTTAGTGTCACTCGTGAGGTGGATGGTGGTGTTGAGACTATCAAGTCGAAGCTGCCGATGATCATCACAACGGATCTGCGTCTCAATGACCCGCGTTATGCTAGTCTGCCCAACATCATGAAGGCCAAGAAGAAGCCTTTGGAGAAGAAGACATTGGCAGATTACGGCATCACTAACGAGAAGCGCCTCAAAGTGTTACAGGTTGAGGGTAAGTTGAGCTTTTTTTTCCTCGATGTGCTGTTACCGCTGGTATCACATGCTAATATTGTTTTTTCGGATTTTAGAACCTGCTCCGAGACAAGGTGGTGGCAAGGTCGAGAACGTCGATGGCCTAGTTAGCAAGCTCAAGGAGCTCGGTGCTATCTAAAACAGCAAACGACAAGTAAAACGCCCATTATAGTACCATAGTCAAGTATCTATGATGTTCTAGTGTATAATATCTATACAAGTAACACTCCTTGTTTATACCATGCGTGTTTTAATGAGTAATTCGTATGTGCAGTTGCCATTGTTGACATATGAGGTAGTGGTGCCTTATATAACACATATATCCGCAACACAAAACGAAGTCAAAAGACAGAATATAGACTGAAGGTGAATTGAATGCTCAAGTCTCCACGCCAGAAAGAGAGGTTGCTCATTGTATTACGCCAGGGACTGTTTTTGAAGCAGATATTGAAGATGTCATCGATGTTGTTCTAGACCATTCCAAAAGTTCAGAGTGAAGCAAGATAAATAACAAGTAAAAACGAAGCAAAGAGTTGCGGATCCATTTTGTATAGACCCTTTTGATTATGTTTGGCAATACAAAAAAGACGCGTCGCAATATGACGGCATGCAGATGAACGGAGTCAGAGCTCCGTGCTCTTCGGAGGAGAGTAACAGCTTTTGATTAGTAGTACATACAATATCGGAAGTCCGGTCATCGGAGGAGACATGGGAAACCTTCTTGTTTGCTGATAGGAAATCAAAATCATTAGAGGGTGGATGGGCTAGACCATCAAGAGTTCAATCTCATACGAGAGCATCTTGGATATAAGAAAGCTTGGTTGGTAGCATATGTATATGCATAAAGTTAACGTTGGTCGTTGAAACTGTGAAGGTGTTAGCTAAGCTGTCTTCACAGGGGTCACATGATACTAACTATTTGTGGCGGATACGGGAAGAAGAGCTTGTGATTCGTTAACTTATAGACGATAGAGCAAATCGTGGAGATATCAAAAATGGGGCAGTCGATGTAAGCCGCACTATGGCAAGTGAAGAGATATATAAAAGTAGGGCGAATTCCTCGAGAGTGGAACCGTGGTGGGTATATCTCTTATATAACGATATGTAAGCTAGTTGTGATATAGCAATACAAAATAAAGTGACGCTTAAGTTGAGGGTGAGATGTATTATGTTGGAAAATAGTAGTGGAGGGTCGGGTACATACATTATGTATGTATGTATTTAGACTTCATCACCTTGTGATGAACCAAGTTCAGGAAATTAAATAAACGAGGAGAACATTGCTATGTGAACTAAGAGCAACACTCTATTGAGCCGCATAGTTACGTTTTTTTTTTTCGCTGCCACGGCAAAGAAGCCACCAAAGCGTCAATGGAATTTAGATTTGGGCTGGGTCTAGCGCATTGTCTGGTGGATTCTAGCGCAGTACATACATACTCGAATGCATATGTGGTTATGAAGTTTGTCACTAAGATCTGGGGTAGAATCAGTGTATTGACTAAGTAGTCTTTAAACATACATGTGTACACTATACTTCATTGACATGCTGCATTTAGATTTTCTTCAAACTTTTTCTAGAAAATATTGTACTTGCAATGTAACGCAAATATCAGAAAAAGAAAAAAAAATCCAACTTGTCAAAATTTTACTTGCCATAAAAGAAGAAAGAAATCCAAAAATCCCCCCAAAAAAAAACAAAGTGTAAAGGGGGCGGAGGATAATCGCCGCTGTTATCTTTGCTGGGGCACATTCGGACCATCTTTTTTTTTTTCATTCTTGATTAGTTATATTTCATCTATAAATTCAAGTCCATTATTATGATACATATTATGACTGGAATTCGATATACGCCCTGACTGTAGAAAATGTCAAACACTTGTAGAGTATCAAGTTTGACATGTAGAATGCCAATAGGGCGTATTTCAAGCCACTGATAAAGCCCTGAAAAGCACATTTCCTCTTCAATTTATATGTATAGTTCTTAGTGGAAGAGGAGAACAAGGTGGTTCGTCTATGATATGCTTATGACATCTTACATCTTCACTTGCTGAATATAGTATAGGAAAGCGCCTCTTTTAGGAACGAATCGTTGCCAACTTGTTCAACCTCGTCCTGAATCATGGCGATGACTGTACCGAATTAGTCACACAAGGCCTGGCTTCTGAACTTGACTAAATGGCTTCTATACGTCTATGTGTAAATTATTACTTGCATTTACATACATACATATTTCGACTGCGGCTTTTTCTCCCGTCTCTTTTTTTCTTTAGTTGGTCTTTAGTTGGCTGACTGACACGGAAGGAGCGATGCTTGAGGATGGAGTCTATGAGCAAGGGCAGTCGCCCCAATTTAAGGTAGGAGGTAGGACGCCTCTAGAGCGACGAGTTAGTGGCCGTAACCAATCAGCACCGCGCCTTTTAATTGATATCGGATTGTTGTCATTGAATTTGTAGTAGTGTAGTCATTCGTCTTGTTGGCTGTTAGTGATGGTTTTAGTTGGTGTATATCGCTTCTTATATCTTTTTTGCTGCCTCTGTGCGCCGGTTGTCTAGTAATTACCAAGTCTGACTGTGTTCTTGTCACCTATTGTACTTGCCTATTTCTGTTGACTTCTAATTTTTTTTTCTTTGCTTTTCTTCTCTCTCTTCCTTTCCCTTTCGCCCCTCCAACTTCACACAAATACTTTTTTTTCCCGCTCGTGCACTCGACTTTTTTCCTCTCCCGTTTTTTTCATCCCACTGCATACGACATCGTCAATCGCCTTTCTCTCAGACACTCCCCGCCTTCGTTATCGACCTGATCAAATTTGCTTATCTATAGTTGCTTCCAGCCCAATCTGCGCTTCATGAAGCGCTGCTCAGTCTTCACCTCTCAGGACTATCTTTCGGGTATGTTTCTCTTGATTCATTTGTGTCGTTCCTCCCTTTGTTGTGATAGCTAGACAACAAACACAGTCATTCCCTTCCTTTTACTACAATGTCTGCTAGTCACCGCTGTCTTACCTATGCCGCCGTGCAATAGGGAACACCAATGCTAACATCGGCACTTTTCTTAGATCATCTGTGGAGAGCTCTTAACGCTTAACAGCTCACCAGCTCCCAGATATCTTCTCTTCTTACTCTTTTCTGTTATACCCTTTCATCGTTACATTAAAAAAAACTACCGCTTCCTACCAACGAAATGTTCGCCTTTAAGCGTTTTACTTCCGGCGCCGCGCTGAACGGAGCTCGCTCCCTCAACGTTGCTGTCCGTTTCTCTTCCACCAAGGCTGGCAGTGCTGGTCGTGCCATGCCCGCTCGTTCTCTTCGGTCTACCGAGCCTGCCAAGAGTCTGGACGCTACTCTGACTATCAAGGTAAGCCAAAACACAGCTTCCGCCCATCTTCGACTCCAACTCAGTCACGTGCTAACAGTGTATCTACTGTAGAATGGCCCCGTATTCCACGGTAAGGCTTTCGGCGCCAACTCTAACATCTCGGGTGAGGCCGTTTTCACAACCTCTCTGGTTGGCTACCCCGAGTCCATGACCGATCCCTCATACCGTGGCCAGATTATCGTGTTCACTCAGCCTCTCATCGGCAACTACGGTGTGCCCTCCAACGAGCGTGATCAGTTCAACCTACTCAAGTACTTCGAGTCTCCCCACATCCAGTGTGCTGGTGTTGTCGTTGCCGATGTTGCTGAGCAGTACAGTCACTGGACCGCCGTTCAGAGCTTGAGCGAGTGGTGTGCTAACGAGGGTGTCCCCGCCATCTCTGGTGTTGATACTCGTGCCATCGTCACCTACCTGCGTGAGCAGGGTTCGTCTCTGGCCCGTATCTCCATCGGCGAGGAGTATGATGCTGATGAGGACGAGAGCTTCATTGACCCTGGCCAGATCAACCTGGTCAAGCGTGTCAGCACCAAGGCTCCCTTCGTTGTCGAGTCTCCCGGTGCCCGTCTGCATGTTGCCCTGATTGACTGCGGTGTCAAGGAGAACATCCTCCGCAGTCTGGTCAGCCGTGGTGCTTCAGTCACTGTCTTCCCCTACAACTACCCCATTCACAAGGTTGCCAACAACTTTGACGGTGTCTTCATCTCCAACGGCCCCGGTGACCCTACTCACTGCCAGGAGACCATCTTCAACCTGGCTAGCCTAATGGACTCGTCGCCTGTGCCCATCATGGGTATCTGCCTGGGCCACCAACTGCTGGCTCTGGCTTGCGGTGCTAAGACCATTAAGCTCAAGTACGGTAACCGTGCTCACAACATCCCCGCTCTGGACCTCACTACTGGCCAGTGTCACATCACCTCTCAGAACCACGGTTATGCTGTAGATACTAGCACTCTTCCCTCCGATTTCCGCGAGTACTTCGTCAACCTGAACGACGGCTCTAACGAGGGTATGATGCACAAGACCCGTCCCATCTTCTCAACCCAATTCCACCCCGAAGCTAAGGGTGGGCCCATGGACTCGTCTTACCTGTTCGACAAGTATATCCAGAACGTTCAGATGTTCAAGGACGGCCAGAAGATCTACAAGGACAACCGTCCTACTCAGCTGATGCTTGACATTCTGAGCCGTGAGCGTGTTGGAGTTGAGCCCCAGCCCCTCGCTGCCACTGCTTAGACACCTGATGTCGTGGTGAAAATATGTGCTGTTGAGCTAGAGTTGGTAATGGGTGTCTATTGCGTTGTTGTGTATCTTTCTGTGCTCTTTGTTGTAGAGTCACATTCTACTTGTTATCTTTTATTAGCTGTCATATTAAAGTTTCGTGTGATTGGAGGTTCCTTTTCTGAAAACGAAATGTGCCCCTTCTCTGACATTTGAAAAAAGCGATCATTGTCTCTTGTTGCAGTATAAATCTCAATCTAAATATAACGTCACATATATTTTTCTTATAAAAAATATCTCCTTTGTCTATACTTAATGATTGCCCGAATCGAGACTGTCAGTATCGTGATATTGTTTGCTGTGGCTTTGCGATGTAGACATACATTTTTATATCATATTGCACATGCAAAAAAAAAAAAGCACGAATTCCCACCAATCGGGTGACTAAGCAGCTGTTATCGACTCTATAGTAGTGCTGGCATTTTAGCGGGAAGGCACGAGCGCCAGGCGGGCTGAGCTGGCCCAGAAGTTGGGCAAGTAGTCTCAAAATGGAGAGGACCTATCTATAGTAAGTCAATTAACGTCGTACTTGGCCTTCGTTTACATTATTACTTAGTATTTTGAAGCGCCGACCCTGATTCTGACGTTGGTCTCTCTCTATTTTTTTTCTTTCCCCTTGAACAACGAAATCTTGAAACGAGCGCTGTGGTAAAAACTTATTCCGCGATTTGTTTCTAAGTCTATTACGAGTTCTTTTTTGTCGCACCGGAATCTTGCCTGCATTCTTTTTATTCTACGAAGCATACATATCTTTCATTTATCTGTGTTTCTCAGCAATTTCAACAGTCTTCCTATCTAGCTAAACGAAAGCGCTCTAATCGCATCACACTACTTATCGTCCTATCCGCCATATACGCTCATCATACCCAGATAAATACTCCAAAAATCCAGGCATCATGGCATCCAAAGCAATGTGGGAGGTTGATCCCGAGACCCGGTCCAAGGTAAGTGCTTCTAAACTGCCAATCACCAAATCCCTTTTTTTCTTCTTTTTGTCCTTTACACCGCAGCTTGATCGCCTGGTTTGGCCTGTCTAGGATGTGGTCTCCCTCCTCCCCTTCGATCAAATCATTCGGGACCAGACAGGCCAACCTTAACGGCATGTCGGGCTAGATCGTCAGCCGAGCTCTTCCCGTCCCAAGATATACATGTCTCTTGTCTCATGGGGTACAATGCCTCGACCAAAAAAGACATCTGCTAACCACTCGTTCGCGTAACGTCTCGACTTGATCACAGCTCGCCAAAATGCAAACCGAACCCAAGAACAGTATCTGCTGCGATTGCAACGCGCCGTCGCCGCAATGGGCCTCCCCGAAATTCGGCATCTTTATATGCCTTGTATGCGCCGGCGTACACCGCGGTCTCGGCGTTCACATCTCCTTTGTGCGCTCCATCAGCATGGACGCCTTCAAGGCCGGCGAGCTAGAGCGCATGCGCCGCGGCGGAAACGCAGCTTGGCAGGACTTCTTCTCCTCTCACGCCGATACCAAAGCACGCGGCCTAACCTGGGACTCGGCCACCATCGCCGAACGTTATAGCGGCGATGTCGGTGAGGAGTGGAAGGAACGCCTAGCTGCCATTGTCGAGGAACGCGAATACGTTCCTATCGAAAAGAAGCCCAAGAAGGCCAGTGTCTCCTCGCCGACTTCTGCTAGTGCCCCGCTATCTGGATCTCGTGATCAACCTACTAGCAATAAACCCGCGTCACGATGCTTACTTTTCACGTCTGGGTGATGCTAACGCTGCACGCTCCGAAGCTCTCCCACCCAGTCAAGGCGGCAAGTACGCAGGCTTCGGTAACACCCCCGCTCCGACACGGTCTAACACCGGTGCCAATGGTCTACCCACCATAAACGACGTGCAAAACGACCCAGTGGCAGCCTTGAGCAAGGGCTTTGGCTGGTTCACTTCGACCGTGACCAAGACGGCCAAAACTGTCAACGATGGCTACATCCAACCCACAGCTCGCCAGATCGCTGAAAGTGAACAGTGGAAGCAGGCACAATCAGCTGCTCAGACTGCAGCGCAGCAAGTTGCTCGCTCAGCTACCGTCGGTGCGAAGTCAGCGCAAGAAGGCTTCACCCGCTTCGTCGAAGGCGGTCCTTCGTCCGGTCACCCTGGTGGTGGTTATAGACAAGCACCCATCGACGATTCCAAGAAGGATTTCTGGGACTCCTTCTCAAACATTGCTGATGATCGCAAGGCTAGCTCTATCGGAACGGTGGCTACCGGTGGCGCAACCAAGAACGGTGCTAGTGGGCCAGCGAAAAAGAAGGACGATGATTGGGACTGGTAGTAGAATTTAAAAGAGAGATATCTTACTTTTTTTTTCTGCTTTGTGTCTTATAAAAATAAAAGACCTCACAATGAAACAAAAGACCTTGCATTTTTTTCTTGTTACTGACTGTAGCAAGAAGAATGATAACTGATACATCATAAACCACTACGAACATATACATATGAAGTTACATATGTTCTCAAATGGGTATGTATCTCAATTGTTCGTGCAAACTCTTTTCGTTGTTATTGCTTCAGTTTCTTTGTTATAATAGCCTAAGCCCATCATTTCAAATATCATTAATGCCCTATGATCTACATTATTTATGCTTCAACCAGTGTCAATTCCCATTCACATGTTCATCTATATATTACATGTATGTTCACCAATGTTTCTGTCAGTGTGATCTACACCGCCTTTGCCACTTGACATGTCACATGATTACTTGCTTATACTTAGACCAGTAATACCAACAGTAACTACATTTACGCAGTGACTTCGTGGTATTGGTCTAACAGGAAAAAAAAAAAGTAACAAACATGAGGGGGGGGGGGGGGGGGGTTAAACATATATCTGTTATTGTTGTTTGTGTATACATCATCAATCGACGTGCCACCAAGAGTGACAATCGTTCATGTTTCAACACATCTAGAGTCTAACAAAAAACCAACCAAAATAAAGATAAAAAAATGCCTTTCATCTCTTTGAACGACTACAGGAATAACAAACGACAGATATCAAACCTTACTGTCAATATCAAGAATAAAACATACAATTAATGCGACACAAGGATGAAATTTGATATGCGGTTGAAGTTTGCGTCGTGCATCATGAAAAGCGTCGTTAATAATTAGATTTAAACTGCACTCGGTAACCATAAGTATCTCCAGCAACGTCTAGTATTACTAATAGTTGTTGTTGCCCTGTATGAGATACGGAGATGACCGAGACCGGATGACAGAGATAGAGCATCAGTACTGATACCGATATCCTTAGACCATGGGAACAGGGTTATGGCAATTGTCAGAGGCTTTCTTAAGCTGAAGCCTCAACGGCGGCAGTGGGCTCTCCAGCCTCACCCTCCTTCTTCTCCTCCTCAGCATCGGCAGGACGGTCAACCTTATCAGGGCTGTCAATGGCAACCTTGACCTCGATCTGACGGCCCTCAACTTCCCTGTTGTTCATCTCGGAAATGGCCTTCTGCTGAAGCTCCTCAGACTCCAGGGTGACGAAACCGAAGCCACGGCCCTTGCGAGCCTCGCCACGAGCGTGGAGCTTCTTGATCATGTACGAGGGGATGGGACGCAGAGCAACCTTAGCGGAAACAGGGCTGTACTCTGTGAAAAGCTCCTTGAGCTGTTCCTCCGTAAGGTTGTAGGGCAGGTTAGTGACCATGACCTTCACCTTGGACTGGATACCATTGTCAGGAGGGCCCTTGTGAGTCTTGCGCTTGGGGGAGCGCGACTTGGTAGGCTTTGGCTATGATAGATTAGGTTAGAATGTTTACAATCAGTTATAACAGACGATTAGATGTACCTTGGAGGCAGCGGGAGCCTCGCTAGCCTCACCGGAAGCAGAGGCAGCTTCGCCGGCAGCAGCAGGCTCCTTGTCATCCTTCTTGCCAGCGGCGCGGCGGCGAGTACGACCACCGGAGCGGCCAGAAGCCTGGCGACGAGGCTCAGCGTTCTCGCCAGAGGGCTCCTGAGGAGGGCGGGCAATTTGAACAGAGACCTTACGCTCTAGAACAAGTTTGCGGTCCAGCTCAGTGATGGCGCGCTGCGCCTCTTCAGGAGTAGCCACATCGACAAAGGCGTAGCCAACCGACTTGTTGGTGTGAGGGTTCTTGGGAATCGAAACGGACTTGCTATAAAGAGAAAATAAGAAAATTAACAGCTAGTCAAAATAAACAATGGATTGGCTTGATGATACACATGACTATTGAATCAATTGGCGTGGCCAGATGTCAAACGACCACCTGCTCAAACAAGAGTGGGGTGGCGGGCGCAAGACAAGACTGGTATAGACAAGCTTCACTAGCTCTCTGATAAGACAATTGAGGGGCGATGGTGGGAAGAATGCGGCTGGATTGGGAAGAAAAACTCACACGTCGAAGCCCATAAAGAACTCCTTTAGTGCATCCTCATTGGCAGCGTAGGCAACATTTCCGAGATACAGACGGCGGCCTTCAGCGACACTGCTTTGATCCTGAGGAGCATCAGCAGTACCGTTGGGGGCTGCGGCCGTTTCCTCCGCAACGGGGGCAGGTTCGGTGACGGCAGGGGCGCCGTTAGTGGCAGCATCGGCGGCAGCAGCAGCAGACATTTGTGGCGATTGTTTGGGTGTTGGTGGGGAGGGTGAAGATTGCTCAAGATACAATTAGGGACAGTGTTGAAAAACAGATGGGTCGGTTTCGAGCAAAAGAGAATGAGAAAGAGAGAGTTGATGTGCTGGCGCTGTATTGGTAGGTGAGATGGGTGCTGGCGAGATCCTGCTCGTGAGAATAGGTGGCTAGAGCAAGGTGCTGATGGTCGAACCTGTAAAGGGGACTATTGATCGTTGGTGACTTGGGAGGTGTGAGGATAGGGTAGCTAGAGGCCCTGATGAGTTGTAAAAAGGTGACGGGATGTCCGCGAAGCGCGATGGCACAAGGTGCTAGTAAATCTTGACTTGTGGTGAGAACGTGAAGAAAGAAGAGGAAAAAGGAAGAAGAAAAGAGAGGGCGAACGAAGAAGTAGAAGTACTGTGGATTTTTCAGTTTGGTTCAAAACAACAGCGATTAGCTGCTTGTTGCAGTTGCCTTGTCTAGAAGTTAGTGGTGTCCTGTGCCTGCAACGAAGCCTATACGGGGCTGCTGATATCAGCCATATGAGCAGTTAGCCACCTAAAAAATATACTAAAAGAGATGCTCTACTAGCCGCAGCCGGCCTTACAGCGCCAACTTGCTACAGTCGATGGCCAATGCTTCAGCATTAGCAGGGGGCATCCAACATTTGGCCTCCTAAAGTGGGTGCCAACGGCCTTGTCAAAATTCAACATAGTGGGCAAGCCAAGCTCCGCTGCTAACATATGTGTGTGCTAACAGTCGACAACAGAAGGCACCAGAACCACAAAACAAATAAACAACAGAAGCTCCATGCTCTAAATCCTGATTCGTGCAGGGAGACAGGAAGAGGGAAAGCACGAGCTTGCCTCCAAAACAAACCAACTCTCTTGCTTTGCGTAGCTTTGTGCTTGACGACAAGTGGCAACCTTACTGAGGGTATCAGGTACAGCGCCCCACTTGGTGAGTGCACAGCCAATCAAGCTATACCCGGCAACACGCCATCACACACAATAGCACGGCTTCAAGATGCAGTTTCCTGTTCTTTTGTTATTTGTTTATGTTTTGTAGACTGTGATGTGCCGGTTGTATCGACCCAAAACTGGATGGAACCTGCCCTTCTCATTGTTGATGTTGCCGATATTCCAATAACATTCATACAGAACCCAAACAAAGCCATAATCAATCACAATCACAATCACAATTGCACATGAAAGCAAAAGCTCGCTTGTCGGCTTGCTTGACAGCTCCTGATGTATCCCAGATAATGGACTCCTGGCCAACCCCCCGGCATAGCCCGATGGATGGGTGCCCAGAATATCGAGCGTGACTCTATCCTCCTTTCTTCTACTATTTCACTATCATATGGTACATAACTGTACATACACATATATCTTCTTTTACTATGAACAAATTCATCCAAAATCCCCCTACAGGGTCTCTGATTGCTTATTGCTTGCTGCTTGTGACGCCAGCTACACTGTAGCAAGCACGCCAATCTATCACCTACATATACATCCCGCAGATTCTACGTAGGCTTGGACGTCTTTCTTCTTCCATGCTTCTGTACTAGGAGAACTAGAGGAGATTGCTCTCCGTCATCTATTACGAGCATGTATACCTACATTGTAGACCTAGGGTCGAATGTCACAGCGTCATATATATATATATATGCATACTAGCCTTCCGAGGAAGATGCATGAGCTTAGCTTGGCCTGGCCTATACTAATGCCTTCACTACTGCATATTACGTATACAAAGCTAATCGTGAATTCTCAATGAGTTTTAAGTTGACCTATAGGCAAAGATATACTAATCTCGTGTGAGATCTGGCTGCCAAGTCTACAAGGATGCTCAAGTGCCGCGATCGAACAAGAAGCCACTAGGTGCATTCAATTGTATAGTTAGTACGTATATGTACCATATAAGTTGGCTCATCCCTTTGTCTTGAACAGCTTATAGATCGTCCCGACCCAGGTAAACTGGTGACTTATACTTTACAGCTCTGCCCGCTAAGGAGTACATGTAGTTCTCCTTGCCCAAGGGAAGGGAACTCAACCTTGCCCTATAAAGTGCCACCCAAACGTTACAGTAGCATTGGCCGACGCTATAGGTAGTCCACCCTAGCCCGGAGAAAAAAAGAACCCCAATCATAATTCTTTAGTCAATAATACAAAATGCTTCGATGCTCCAGCCCTTCCGTTAAGAATAGTGTGCCTATTCACTTCTCTACAAAGAAAGCTACCAAATTATAGCGGTGAGAGTTATAAGAATTACTAGTCCGTTTGTATTATCTTATTAGCTAGCATTTCTTAGTCACTTTTTCTAATCCAACTTCACGTAAACTTACAGAGCAGCATCGCAATAAGCCATGCCATCTTTTGGCCTTATCGTCACCGCCTCTAGAGTAAAAAACTCTATCCGATCCGTATACAAGACAAAACAGTCATGAGCCTCAACATAACACCCCGTGGCTCAGCCTCTATTGCAAATTCAAAGCTCTGAAGGTTCGTGTGCTAGATTCTAGCACGAATAGTCCAAGCTTTATTCCTTACTAGTCAAAAGTCAAACGTTATTGCAATGTCGAGGTCAGGGGTAGCTTATATCTGACATCTTGTGTCTTAGTTTTCAAGAGTGTCCAGTATCAGAAGCCACGCACGCAAGCACACGTAGGATAAAGGCTATTATTGTTGATCTCTTTCATCTACTACTCAATACCCTTGGTATTATAGTCTTCACTCACCTTCTTTCTATGTGATCAGTGAACCTAGGAACATCATCAATCACAACCCGAGTCAACCCTGTGTTGTTGGAATTGAATTCAGGTACACATACAGGACTACGATTACGGATGCTACAAACTTGGAAGCTTATGCCTGTTGAGAGCAAGCGAACTCAGAAAATGACATAGAAAAGCGGAATAGGGGGCTCGTAGTATGAAATATAAGATTTATGACTACCAAATATATGTAGGTTGATAAACAATCCGACTAGTCTGTGGCCTAATCCGAAGTTCAGAAAACTAAAGTCTTTCTCAGGAAACCTAATCGGTCCATCTTCTCCAAATGCATAGTCTCGCTGTCTTTGCTCCCCTGCATATCTAGTCTAACTATACTTGCATCTGCGAATTATACACAGAAGCTTTAATATCAACAGTAAGTAATTAATGTTGTAGTAATAGATAATTTGTATGTGTATGTGTATGTGTATATGGCTTTATCTCGTTGTTCCTTGTCCCTGCAAGCTAAGAAAGCGTCAACCACAACATCTGTCTCACAACTACTCATACTCAAGTTGAGGCTAATGATTATAATGATATCTTGCTGTCTCATCATAACATCCCTTGGGCAATAACAGCGGAAGCATAAGCATAAAACATGGCTAAAGAGACATTTATTCCATATGGTCAACAAGGGGGTGAGTATCTGTAGGTACAAGATATCTTCTTGTTTTCCTAATCCAGCTTCCACAACAGGGACGTTACCGAACGTTCGAGAATCCATCGCTTGTTAGTGCCCCTGTCTGAATGTTTCCTTTTATTTTCGCCCATACTATACAACTAATACCAGTAATAATAGGCTGATCAGTTTTTACTGTTTTGTTCTTTTCCATTCCCCAGATAGGTGACTAGTATTGTATTGTTACCACATAATGGCTACAAACCAAGGTCAAGTGAAGTCGTATCGAGCTCGATATAATATTAAGTCAATCTATTTTTCTGTTCATAACCTGATAGCAATAACATATCATATAATATATTACATGAAGTATAACCACTACATTCAAGATTTGCTTTTCTCTTTTGGGTACTTGACGTTTGTATCTACACTTAGTGGTTTTTGTCAATTTCCTTTGAATATGTAGATTTACTTATACACATATGTATCATCAGTAACCCTTAGGGCTACCTATACACAAACTATCATTAACATGACCATTGATCTACATAAAGACGTAAAATGATAAATATATAAAATTTTAATTGACATAGCCTTCGCCGATTCTAGGATAAATGGATACATCTAGATACTATGGATAATTATATGGTTTCAAGATAAAATAATATTTTCCGGCATCTTCACATGTTTAATACACTTTTGAAGACAGGCGATCTAATACCGGATAAAAATCGGATAATTAGTTATGAATGAAAACCCATATATGAACTTCACCAGACTGTTTCATGGAAATTTTATAATAGAATCACACGTTAACCCCGGACTTTAAATGTGTTAATAAAGCAAGCGGATCATCTTATAATATCATTGGTCATTTATAAGTCTTTTTTTACTTCTTAAGTACATTCATCTGTCACAGATGTACGAAAAACCCCGCTATCATTAGATCTTGATTTTAGTAGCCGATGCCGGATTTCTTGTGACATCATTTATCCACATATCCCGGCCGATTCCTGTATCTACTGTCAAGATATCACTAAAGCTGAACACAGAGCTAATTCTCCTACTGAAGTACATTGGGAGCATACGACTTACAAAATGCCTTCTACTGTCTCTTTGTCGACACTAAATGCTAGAAGCTATGATATCAGATCCGCCACATTGGCTAATAGATCAATGTTGGTTGGATATGGGACAGAAACAGGAAATAGCTATGAATTAGCAGAGCAAATATCTCGTATGGCCCAAAGGCTTCATTTCAAGGTTGATCTACATGAAATGAACCAAATACAGCTTGTATGTACCTTAACAGGATAAAGAGGAGTATACCATATTATACTAATCATGACTTATAGAGTTCATTATTAAAATACTCGATTGTTCTATTTGTAGTATCAACGACTGGCTTAGGTGAAATGCCTAAGAATGCATCTTTATTCTGGAAACGTTTACTTCGTAAGAAACTTGCACCAGGATGTTTGGCTGGCTGTGAATTCGCCATCTTAGGTCTTGGTGATAGTTCATATGAGCAGTATGTGTTCCGCTGCCTGGCCTCATTTTATCTGATTAATATATGCTAACCATCACTAGATTCAACTGGGCGTCTTTGAAACTCAATAAAAGACTCATTCAGCTTGGTGCCCATGAGTTATTACCAAGAGGCGAGACAGACCAACAACATCCAGACGGGTACGTTCCAAAGTCCAACTCCTACTGACTTGCATGGTTTTAACTTGGATTAGACTCGATCAAGTTTATATCCCTTGGTCTGAGACTTTCACTTCGTTTCTAATCGAAGAGTTCCCGTTGCCCCCTACCATGGAGCCAATTCCATATTCCGATCCGCTACCACCACATGTGCCTCTGAAATTCGTAGGTACTCTGACGTCGACAGAAATTGGATGTGCCAATCCGGCACCATCAAATGTTCAAGAATCCGCCGAAGCAACTTCAGAACTGTCACATAAATTTGGAATGCTTGATATATCAGAGTCAGACCAGGCGGCCCCAAGCAATGTTCCCGTGGATATCATGTCCCGATTGTCAGCAACATTGACCTGTAATGAACGAGTAACACCCCAAGGCCATTCCCAAGATGTGCGGTTACTGAAGTTTCAAGTCTCGGCAGAAAATCCAGCGTCCATGCCAGATTTCATGCCCGGCGATACTCTGAATCTGTATGCCAAAAACTTCCCAGTTGACGTTGACAACTTAATTCGCTGGATGGGCTGGGGTGAAGCTGCCTCTTGGCAGATTGACTGGAGTTCAATGCAGACTGTATCTTCAGATCTCGTTAAAAGTGATAATTTCACACTGCGCGATCTCCTGTTACACAGCCTTGACATCTTTGCCATTCCATCACGGGTTTTTTTGAGAAGTTGTCATACTTTGCGTCAGACCCTGACCAAAAAGAACGCTTATTAGAGTTCAGCAAGCCCGAATTCTCCAATGACTACTATGACTATGCGACACGGCCAAGAAGGTCAATATTGGAGGTTTTACAGGAGTTTGAGTCCGTTCGAATTCCAGTAGAGTCGGTACTTGATATATTCCCCGTGATTCGTCCTCGCCAATATAGCATCGCGAATTGGACACGAAAAGATCCGGCTTCGGGAAATGTCGAAGTTGAGCTGCTCATTGCGCTTGTCAAATATAGGACGGTGCTAAAGCGGGTGCGCCGTGGGCTTGTCTCCAGATATCTAGAAACACTTCCGATAGCTACAGACATGTTCGTTTCTTATACCACTTCATCGAGCAAAGTATCTGGTGCAGCCAACTCTCATCGTCCACTTGTCTGTGTGGCTACAGGTACTGGAATAGCTCCAATACGTAGCCTGATACAAGAACGTGCCTCACATACTGAGGTAGGAACAACTATGCTGTACTTTGGTTGTCGCAACGAGGCTATGGATTATCATTTTGGTAACGAATGGAAGCAACTAGAGACACAAGGACGGGTGGTACTCAAACCAGCCTTCTCGAGAGATGCACAACAAAAGATATATGTTCAGGATCTACTACGACGGGATCAAGCGCAACTAGCTGATTGGGTTAGGAATGACGCCATCTTCTTTGTGTGTGGAGGGTCGCGTAAGATGGCTGATGCTGTCAAGGCGATAGTCAAGGAGGCCATGGTCGAACATAGTGTGGAAACAAAAGAATTGGTCGATACAGCGTTCCGAAGAGTCTTGTGGATCGAGGAAATTTGGTAGATGTTCACTTTTTCTACTACGGCGATTTATAAGACGAAACTTGTGTTGATCATTCTCATATATATGGTTTCTTGTAGAGACCTTTGAAAGAATTATCCCTAATTACATTAAGAGGACCAGAATAGAAGGTCACGTTCACTACATACAGTACATTCTCAAGTATATGCACAAGAGTCATTATTGGATTGTCCTTGGAGAAAGTCATGTTCGCCTCAAAGTCAAGATCACACTCGCATCATTGTTACTGCATATTTTGGGTATATGAAATCACGTGCACAGTAAATATTTATCGTTTCATTGTTATAGCGGCGCTTAGAAAACCTGGCATAGGAAACAAGAAAGAAAAGAAAGAACAGACCTGCCCCACATTTCTCCGACGTCTAACCAAACTATGTACTAGTAAAAGTCGATTGACGATTGGGCAGTTAGCTTTTTAGACTTTCTCCTTTGCCTATTGAATGTTCTGATCTATTTTCTTCACCCGCAATAGTTTTTTTTTTGAGATAGTTATTCGAAGTCCTTTGATTATTTTCTTATCGCTTGACATTTTACGACCTGACGTATTTTTTTTTCTTGGCGTCCTCAACTTCTGCTTTATCACGAGACACCGTCATTCTTTCTCTTTACCGTGCATCTGCGATCGTGATCGCAATTCTCTTTGATCAAAAAGCCATCGCTTTATACCCTGATACCGATACCGATAAACGTATCCACTCTTGACCTCTACAACCACTGCTCTGAAATAATAGCGACAAATATCGATTCAAGAACCCCGACTCCAATCCAGCTCGCCAGTACTTCGGTGCCTGCCGTCTATCGCAGGTGATAGACAGCATATTCCCCCTCCCTCCCCCACCACCTGGATAAACAGAAATGCTTGGCCTACGTTCCGAATAAATGGCTGCCCTTTTACACACTCCGCTTGCAGCCTCTCCGGCACCGTCCACTGTCTCCCTCAGCGATTACCGACGATCTCGAAATTTGCACTTGCTCATTGCTTCTACCGGTAGTCGCGATACCTCCTGGGTTCTTCCCATTGCCGTCTCTCTCTCAAAAGTACACAATATCGAAGTACGAGCAGTCGTTGACGACCCAATCCCGCGACTCGAACAACAGTGTGCAGTATGGCACAACCGAAGTCTGGCAATCCCACCGCCAGATCTGCTCAAGCAATCATCCCCTACTCCTACTGAACAACCCAGCGAACTCGATCGATACAGAAAGGAAGCATGTGATCTAGTCGACTGGGCCGATGTCCTAGTATTGGCGCCTCTAGATGCCGATACAATAGCAAAGATGCTTGCGGGATTCGCTGATACTATGCTTCTGCGCATTTTACGGGGATGGGACACCGCCAAGAATATTATCTTGGTGCCTGGTATGAGCAACCAATGTTGGAATAATCATATGACCAAACGTCAGCTCAACGAAATCAAAGATAGCTGGCCGTGGATCCGAGTCATGCAGCCCATCACATGGCACTACAACAATGGTCCCGATTGCAAACGAATGGTATACTGGGACGGCCTTAAGGATGTCCTCACTCTAATTCGAAACCAAGCCGACTTGTTCAGTCTTGGCCGTGATATCCACGTCTCTTCGATCTTTAGAGCCCCCGACGGTACACCGAAGAAATCCACAGTCTTCTTACCACCAGAGATATGGAGCATGGTTCTAGATTTCACCAACGACTGGGAACTTGCTCAAGCTCTCAACATCTACACCCACCTACCCGAGCCTGATGTCTGGAAAACAAGAAACAATCGTGTGAACCGTACGGCCTGTGAGATATACAACCACGAACTTGAAGAAATTGCCCTCCGACAACCCGAGGCCATTGTGTGCCATAAACTATCACAGGCACCCCAGAACTTCATCGACCTCAGCCCCCTTACAATCAGACTGATTATCAGATTCTCTATGATCAGCGTCCTGGAATACCTTGAAGTCAACCGACCCGACCTCTTCAAGGGCTTTGACAATGTAAATTTCACAGTCATGGCATCTGCTTACTATGGACGCACCGATGTCCTTGACTTTTGGAGATGCTGCCCAAAGTTCGAAGGCCGACATCAACAACTCTACACCGCCGCCGCCGTTGATGGCGCATCTGCAAACGGCTTCACTGAGGTGCTTGATTGGTGGTGGCGTCGCTCTGGCTTAACCATGATGTTCACAGAAAAAGCTCTGGAAGATGCTAGCGCTCGCGGTAACATTCGTGTCCTCGACTGGTGGCGCGACGTTTCAAAGCAGGATGATCGCATCGCACCACGCCCCGGAAAGTCTCTACAATTGGCTACACAGAACAACCGCTTAGATGTTATCCGGTGGTGGGTCGAGTCAGATCTTGCTGCTGGTCTTGGTGACACTGTCCCGCGTGTAGCATCCCGCCACAATAAAGTCGAGGTGCTAGAGCTATGGCGTCAGCTACAAGGCGACGACAAAATAGTTTACGACGTTGATATCCTCAAGGAACCGACCGCGCTCCAGCACATCGAAGTGCTCGAGTGGTGGCTGCGCTATGCTCGAGGTGAACTACCTGGCATGGAGGGCCGTAGACACAAAGTTCCTTATCGTACTTGCAATATCGAAGAGGCGCTGGAGGACAGCATCGGCGACCAGAATGCCGCTCGCGACTGGTGGACTCGCAATGGCCTGAACTTGGGCTTAGAGAATACCGAGTGGCTCACCACCAAGTACCTAGGTCTATGATCTTCCACACATTCAATCTCTCTTTTCACTCTTCGACCAATTACTTCACTGGCATCTATATGCTACAATTTACCAAGTTTGTTTTTTGCACGCTCGTGTGCGATATCCTGCTATTAGACTGCTTCTGTCCTTGCATCTTGATTTTCTCGTTTCGCTATATGTTGTATGGATGGCATGATATCTAGGATCGATCTGTGGCGTTAAATTTTTTTCTTTCTTCTTCCTCTTTTGCTTCATTTCTTGTTTTTCATATAGCACCTGATTTTCGCATCGTTTGTTTTCATTTATTTCTACGCTATCAGAGCTTTGAGGCTATTTTGTATTTTGGGGGCTTTCCTTCTTCATGTTTCTTATTACTTTCACATTATTCAATTAAATAAATAGCAGAATGTAGCGTTCAGCTTAACAAAAGATAGCTTCCCTAAATTTATATTTGTTTAGAAAGTTGTGCTGTTATAAGTGTTGCTGTACTCATATAGGGTTAATTGCGTCGACTGTGTAGCAGAGCTTATCCAAGTTACCGACAATTAGCCAGCTCACTTCAATCGCCAAGTCCGCAAGCTTCTAGTGCTAACATATCGCGATATCATTGTAGCTTTACTATTATCCATGTCATATCATCAATCAAAGCTACTCAATTTATTTTAGCAAACTTGAATCGTTCTTTTGTCATATTCAGTCTCAACAACGAACAAACAAAAATTTCATCTCCAATAGAACACCTTCAAGACGGCCCTACGATTTCCTTCCGCGACTCATAACAAATTTCCTACTCCATCTTGCATCGAGCGCCCCTCTCCAGTCTCAAACCAGCAAACGGCGAATTTGCTATTACCTGATCACAACTACCCGCCATGAATGGTGTCAGCGGGAACAATAATGGCAACAATGGGGTTGCGGCTAGCGCTGTGATGCCTGCGGGCTACCAAGCAGAGCTCAACTACATCTGGGGCCTGGTGGAAGAATTATCCAAACAACTCGCTGAGAACCGGAGGAAGACTGACGAGATCGTGGCTAACATCGGAAAGCTCAGACAGCGTGCACGAGATCAAAACATCTCTAGTGAGGATCTGATAGCGGCCGCGGCAGATGGCCTTAATGGTGAGTAGTATTCCCTAAAATCACATGTGATTCTTCAAGTAACAGAATATACTAATATAAACTCTTATTTATAGCTCAATCCTCCAACTACGAAGAGCAAATATCGATTCTCGAAAAATCGCTAGACCAGGCCGAGTACAGTCGAGTTGCGAACATGTCACTTCTCCAGGATTTCCGCCAAGTCATGCTCAACATGCTCCAACAGTTCCATTCCTACAAAGCACAACACATTTCCGATATCTGCGCATGGCATCAATCGTACCGATCACAGCTTGCAGAGGCTAGAGAGGAGAACTGCAAGTTGCGGGAGCAAATGTGGGACATGCAGGCGCATGCGGGCAATGCGCACGATCTCATGCGACAACTGCGTAAATTTCTAGCCGAAGACGAGGCAAGGCAAAAGCGCACCGTAGATGAGGTTGCGCATCGCCAAGAAGTCCGCTTTTGGAAGAGACTGGCGATGCCACATATCGCGGACGATGACCCGTACTGGAGCGACGATGATGACCTGGTCGATCCCAAGGAAAAGGACAGACTACGCATGGTACAAGCAGAGCAAGCGGCAAAGATGGAGGAAGACGTGTATGACGAGGCGGCATTGATGGAGAGAGATGGAGGTAATAATGGTGGAATGATGGCACCACAACCACTACAGCCAAGTTTGATGTTGGGCTCAGCCGGTATTGAACGATCAATGAGCCATACACCACCTCCAAGACCACCGAGCGTGGGTAGTACCGGGTCTGCGGGGATGTAGAAAGTCCAATCGCACGACCGAACTGCCCAGAAGAACGGGAATGAACGCCGTCATCAGTGGTTGGATTTCACGCGCAGAATGCAACTTGGACGTGGCAAACGAGAGCGGTGCGATGAGACTATGTCGTTTAAAGCTTTCACATCCGTCTCGCCTGTAACCCCAAAGTCCAAGAATTTCAAATCATCTTTGCCCCCGTTCCCGTCTTCGCCTGTACAGATGGATAGAATGTTTGAGTTCCCGATGACGGAGTCGGGCCTAGGAATATTGACCGAAACGTTCGATGTGAAACCGTCGTCCTCGTCAGTGGTCACAACTTTTACGGGTATGGTCCGTGATGAGTCTGTCAAAGAAAGAGCTACTATTCACAATAGGGATCGAATGGATAAAAAATCTGAATACAAGACTAAGAACGTATATGGTAACGTTTCGCCAAGGGGGATATTCCAACAATTCGCATCGTATCAGGCGATAGAAGGCATTGACCCCGAGGATGACAGTTACTATGATGAGGATGAAGATGATGTTGAAGAGGATGACGGTGGAGATGACGATGAAGATGACGATGAAGATGAGGGTGATCACGACAAGGTCAATACTGACGACGATGAAGTAAATATCAAAGACATAGATGGACAGGAAGATTCAGATGGCACATTGTCTGGAACAAGAAATGGCCATTAGTCCAAGTACAAATTGGAGGTGAATATATAATAGCCGTAATTCATGAATTTTTTCTACAGACATTCGAACAGATATGGAGATAGGTGCTTGCAAATGTTATTTTAGGATGTAGATGGAATTAGTGGTACATCTGTAGTTGTAGAACTAGATGATCTACTTTACTAGCTAATGGCATGCGATAGCTGCCAGACAAGCCACTAAGCTGAAGTTTACAGCTGGTGATAGCTGTCAGTTTACGGAAAGTGTTAACAAAATGTACCTTTGTCACTCCTGGAACTTTTACACCTGGATTGACAAAAACCAGAGGGAAGAAGAGGCATATCCCTTAAGTAGATATGTAGAAAGTAGGATGGCCGATTAGGAAGCAGGTTAGCAAGCCCAATAGCTAACCTTTATATCAGCTGTAATACAATGTCGTAGACCAGACATGCCTTGTAAAGACAAGTGCATTCTGGGCATGGAGTTCACGTAGTAGTTATAGCATGCAAAGTTGTCAATGAGGATAACAGAAGAGGTTGGTGACACATGGAAAGCTACAGAGTTGTAGAGTCTACAAATTGAACGGGATGTGATATATCTCTGATGCGATATTTTTATGCAACTTTTGCGTGAGGGGCTTGCAGTTACGACAGAAACCAGACTCTAGCCTATGGTGAACATGAATAGGAAAGAATCGAAAAGGAAAAAAAAACAGAGAATCAGTGTTCTTTTCAATAACGAATCAACGGTACGTAAAAGCCCACGATGGAACTTGGAGGGTGAGATAGAGCCAAAAACCCTTGTCTCCAAGAACGGATGACCCCTGCTAGAAGAATGATGGAATCATAATTGGTAAGATCTCGGGCTGTTCGATTTTGGACTTACATGTAAATAAAAGAGACACAGGGAGAAGGGGAAAGTACATAACACTTGGTGTGAGGCTAGTAGCCGAAGCCTTAGTACGTATGGTATACCGTGTAAATAGACTACCTTGTTATGCGTCTTTTGTAGTGATGTCAATATCGGAACAGGGAATGTGGGACGGCTAAGCAGCCTGAAGGGGGAGCAAAAATCGAAGCGGTAGTTGAGTGGGAATTATAAGATGATAAGCTTGTTGTTGATACTGACGATTGGGGTATGATATTTATCTGTATGTGTATCTGTATCTGTATATGTAGTGTAATTCGGGCTCACCGAGTATGAGCGGATTGACTAAGAAACAGAAGCCACGAGTAGAGACATTTACTACATAGTATGTGGATAGAGACTTCAGTGAGCTTTGGCCAGTAGGAAGACTGAGAGATACAGGTAGATAGCGCAGTAGTATCAAATACAAATAGGCCAGAGTGCCAAGACAACGCCGTCGCCGCTGCCAACCACTTTTAACATGGATGGAGGCCTATTCGATCATAAAAAAGAAGTCAAATTTATATTGAAGACTAAACAAACGGGTTTTTAGCGGCCTTCATAGAAAAGACAGGCAGTGCCGATCAGTAATGGATGAAGCGCACGTGGGGTTACAGTGGCCATTGCAACTTGATTTTTAGAAGCGGTCACCGATGGATGGATGGTTCATTCCCCTTGTTAAATTGTAGAGAATAGTTCCTGGAAACGAGGCAGGAAGCCGAGAGTTTCCTTCTTCAGCACACGCCAACACATTATCAGCGGTCCAATGCACTTCTTATGTGCTTATGATGCGCTCTGCTTCGAGGACGGGCTTGCTTATAGGCCAGGTCGCAGGTACTTGCTGTGAGAAGCGGTGCTTGTTGCATGCGGAGGTACCGGTACAAGGAAGTTACTTGGTTGTGCCTGTTGTTTATTAGACAGCTTGTTATTATCCCCTTGACGCGCTGATCTTCCTCCGGGCTGAATAATGAACGCTCGGCGGTAGACACTAGTCGATCTGCTTGGCATTGAACACATAGAAAAGTACTTAAACCCACTACCCCCGGAGTTCTTTGAGTCCCGTGTTTGTTTGTCCTTGATATCCCTACTGCCAAGAACCAAGATCTTTATACAGCACTACTATCTATCTTTTTGTCGATTGTTCGAGCGCGATGAAGTCCTTTGCTACCGCCACCCTCGTGGCATTTGCTGCCTCGGCCGCTGCCATGCCCTCTCCTCATGACAATGTCAAGTCATCGCAGACCCAGCATAAGACAGTCAGCAACTCTGTTGTCGTCGGCTCCAAGGCCGTCAAGAACATCCAGCTCGGTGTGCGTCCCTACTGGCTGATTGACCACATGAAGGACAGCGAGGCGAAGACTACACTGGCTCAGTGTGCAGCCGAGATGGCGTCGTTCAAGACTAGCCACTGGAGCATCGGCCACCGCGGTGGCGGCACCATGCAGATCCCCGAGCACAGCTTGGAGTCTAACCTAGCCGGTGCGCGCATGGGTGCCGGCATTCTCGAGTGCGATGTTGCCTTCACCGCGGACGAAGAGCTGGTCTGCCGTCACTCGCACTGCGATCTGGCGTCAACGACCAACATTGTCACCATCCAGAACTCAACGCCAAGTGCCAGCAGCCCTTCACCCCTGCCAATGGCACGACTCCGGCTTCGGCCAAGTGCTGCACTCAGGACATCACACTGGCCGAGTTCAAGACACTGTGCGCCAAGCAGGATGGCTACAATGCCAGCGCGGTGACACCCGAAGACTTCCAGTATGGCACTCCCCGCTGGCGTACCGATCTGTTCTCTGTATGCGCCACGCCTATCTCGCTACAGGAGCACATTGAGATGGTGCAGGAGCACGGCTTGCGTCACACTCCCGAACTGAAGACGCCCGACCTTGGCATGCCCTGGGGCAACTTCACCCAGCAGGATTTCGCCCACAAGATGCTGCAGACATACCGTGACAACGGTGTCAGCCCGTCTGACGTCTTCCCACAGTCGTTCTTGTACGACGATATCTTGTACTGGTTGGCCAACGAGACCGACTTCGCGGCCCAACTGGTGTACCTCGATGAGAACGGCGAGACCAACGAAACCTTCCCTAGTGCCGTTTCGCTACTGGACAAGTACGCTGCGGACGGCGTGCCGATTGTCGCGCCCCCGCTGTGCTACCTGGTGACATCGGATAACGGTACCATCGTGCCTAGTGAGTACGCTACACGTGCCAAGGCCCTGGGCCTAGACATCATCACATGGTCGCTGGAGCGCTCTGGCTACTTGAGTGATGGAAGCCACGGTGGATACTACTACCAGTATGCGGCGGATGCGATTACACAGGAGGGTGATGCGTTGGAGTTGCTCCATGTTCTACATCAGGATATTGGTGTGCTCGGCGTGTTTTCGGACTGGGTAGCAACGACTTCATTCTATGCTAACTGCTACGGCCTCTAGAGTAAGCGAAGCTTTGGTGAATAACACATATAAAAGAGGCCAATAATAATGTTAATGAATAGATAATAAAGATTACCAAGTCCGGTTTCCTCAAAGAGTTCCTGAAAGTGAAATGTGTTTAAGAGTGGTCATTATCATTATTAAGCTTTATACCATGTAGAGAGTGATCCGTTCCATGCTGGCCAAGTAGCTCTCTCTATATTCCTTTCTTTACAGACTATAGAGAAAACAAAGATCGAGACACCCTAAAAAAGGACATCCTACTGGTTATGTTCGTAGTATTCGTGATTGGTCGTGATATCGTAGAGTTATTTTGTGGCTTCTCTTTTTTTGGGTGGTTTTCTTTTTCTTATTTTCAAGTTTATGAGGGAAGATCAGGTGACTTTTGAGCGGTGTAGATGATCAAGTTGATATAGGCATGGCGCTTGTAGTCGTCCAAGCCGGCAATTGCTTCGTTTGCGGTACGATTTGCTTCGTTGGGATCTATGCCGGCGGTCGGAAGGACACGTGACTTTGTCGCCTCGAAAAGAGCGGCGAGTACCTCACGCATGTAAAGACCGAGAAGTCGTTGATGCCGTGACTGAATTGATCGTTAGTCTTAGAAGAAACTCTGGAGAGAAGCTCGAAAGAAGAAATATCACGAACCTTTGGCCAGCGACCAATAGCTATTGGAACCACACGCTTAGTCACGTTCTGGAAGCCGACACGCTCCAGAATCGGCTGTAGACGATTACCGACGGTCCAGTTAGCGCCGAAAGGCTCCATTACTTTTTCGAGGAGCCGAAGAAAGGCGGCAGGCGGGTGATTCTCGGGCATTGTGCCGTCATTGCAGTGTAATGTGCCGTCGAATTCCGTGCACTCGACCCAACCACCAGGACGAAGATTACTAGAGTTTCGACAAGTTAGCACATTGCGCCTAACAATCAAGTTGCATAGCGGCGAAGAAAAACGGAAAAGCTTACTCGAAGGCGTTCTTCAATATCTTGTCTGGTCCGCGCACGAGGGCCATCACATGGCGGATATAGGCAAGGTCGTAGTTGTTTCCGTGGACCCAAGCCTCGTCCTCGATATCGTCGACCATAAACCGTACATTAGGCGGCAACCACTCGGGCATGATGGGACTCAAGTCGATGCCTAGCACGTCGGCGCCGGGAAAGGCTTCGCCGACATCCATTGTCCAGCGGCCGGTGCCACAGCCCATGTCGACGATGCGCTGAGGATCGTGTGAGAGTGGTGAGAAGAAGAGATGGCCGTTGGTTATTTCAAGCTGCAGGGCATGCTTCAGGGCATCGCGCTCCTGCTCGGCGTCGTCGTTGGGCAGAGGATATCTACCATGGCGGAACTTGTGAAACTGTATGGATGGTCGATCAGATTAGCTGTTGGTTATGCCCTAACCAAAGGGTAAAAAAGAACCCGCTCAAGAAAGCAAAAAAAAAGAGAGGAAGAGACTCACCCTCCGGCCGTTCTCGTACTCGTGGCGCATCACCACCGACGTCAGGTCTACTTCATAGCTCTCGACTTCGAACTCTAGCGAGTCGAACTCATCCGAATCTGCGGCTTCGAGGCCAGATGCCGCCGAGTCGTGGGAATAGTTGCTGACGTTATCTCCACTTGAAGGCCATTGGACGGCGATGGGCGCGCTTGGAGACATCAGACAAACACTGGCGCTTGAATCTGAGCCCGATGCCAAGCTTAAGCCCACACCAACACTCGAACCGGCGCCAGAATGGTGGCGCGGTGGCCCTGGAGGCCGCACGGCGATGCTGCTACTGAGAGCTCGAGGTGGTGATGGTGATAGCGAGTGACGAGATAGAGAGAGGAACTCCAAGGTATGGTCGTCGTGGCTGGCGGCGTCGTAGAAGGAAGAGGCGTCGTCGTCGTTCTTGGGGGTCTTGTTGTTCATAGTGTAAGTCGGAAACAGAAAAGAAAGTGGGAAAAGATATAGAAGACAATGAAGAGATATAAGTTATACTGAGAGCCGACTTGTCTTCTACTAACAGTAATAAAAAACCAAAATAGCCCAGTCCTGTCTAGTAGAACAACGAAAAATAAATGAATACAAAGAGAGAAAGAACGGTCTCCTTCGTCGTCGGCTAATCGAGTGTCTTGTCCAGATAGCTGGGAAGCAATCCCGACGGAGAGGATCGTTGCTTTGTTCTTCATGCGGGATGCTATTTACATAGTACAAAATGTTGGAACCCGGTGGGATTTCCTAATCCCTGGAGCTTTTACTTGTAATTTATCTATTCTCTCTTCACTTTTGTAATTCCATTCCTTGCATTTTCTGGCCGTCATCTTTAGCATGGATGAAGCATTGACGTATTATATTTATATGCCCAACATGGGCAGAGGAAGGGGGGGGAAGAGTGTTATACTCATAGTTTTGATACTTTCAACTAGTTGTTTTTGCCTTTTCTATTCTTTGTCTTGCCTTAAACCCCGAATATGAAGACGGCTGAACTATCAGTCCAAGACAAGACATACAACGGGCCAGGTAGTGATCAAGATGGAGAGGGGGGGGAGCATAGGAACAAGGACTTGCTTTCTTTCCTAGACTAGAGAGTGACTAGGGGGTTTGCTAACACAAGAGACAACAAATAACAAACTTTGGGGAGAAAGAGAGAAAGTAGAAAAAGAAAAGTAAAAAAAGGCCAGTGCGTTTGCATATACATAATGCAAGAAAAAAAGAAATCTAAGAAAACGCAATTCTGCTTGTCATGTCAGATTGCCCCCCTCGAGCATATCAAACTTAGCCTAGACAAAGATCCTTGCGGTGTTATTCGTTTATTCATTCAGCTTTTATTCGCCTTTTTTTTTACTGTCTTGGTTCGGTGTATCGGCCTTTGAGAATAGTCTAGATTTTATAGTATGTATCTATACACTAACATTGTAAAATACAACTAAGTCTTCATATTAACCTTCTAGAGAAGAGAGAGGAAAAGAAAACAGCTAAACTCAAATATCAAGAAGAGAATCAAGACCTCAACGCCAAAGACCCTCCCCTCCCCAGCTTATATGTACTAGCCTGATAGCTCAAATATTCGTTATTTGTCTGCTAATACTTGTGCCTGAGTTCCTTATCCTTTTACTCGACTTCCTTTGTCGTCTCCCCCTCTCGTCAACAAATCGGCTACCTGGATGAACGAAACTCTTCTCCTCCGTATTTGGCCTGTTTAATATTAGTTTCTTATTCTTATATTTCTTGTCCTTTCTCAATGTAGATATTGATAGCCAATCATTTCTGGGCGAAACAGCATCATGATTTTATATCATATATGTCAAGACCTTTCCGAACAAACATTCATAATTGTCAAAATGGCCAATATTTGTCTTGTAGTTATTTGTCTCTGCTGGCTTTCATTTTGCTTTACAAATATCCCAAGGGAGGGGTTGGACTAACACTAGACCGTTTTGATCTTAGATCACTATCTTAGCTTTATAAAGAGGATAAATTTATGAGTTGTTAGTAACATATGCTGACAGACAGTTCATCATGATAGATCAGAATATAGTACCATTCTGTTTCCTTCCTTCTTTCCCCTCCCTTCCTCCATCTCCTTATAGTACGTATATTAATTGCCCGAAGGTAACATATCTACATTAGTACAACTATCTCATGTTCAAGTAGCAAGATAAGTACAACTTTATCTGTATGTATATATCCACTAATATACGGCAAAGAAATGTCGTTAGTGAAGAATTCTCAAACAATAGAAAGAAACAATAAGGGAGGGGGGAAAGAAGCAAATATGCGGTAGCTGCAGCTGCAGCTGCAACTCTAAACCAATCTGATCGAAACAGGTCCAGATATGCTAGGCATTGTTAGTTCTTTTCTTTTCTTTCCTTTTTTGATTTCCTTCCCGGCTATCTGGAATGTGATGAGCTAAAGAATTTGTGACTTGTCCCTGGCTATCGATGATCTCAGGTCAGAAATTCGTAATTAAGACAAACGCACCATGTCTGTCTGTAGTATCACAACTAAGAAACAGAGTCTTTTTTCATCTTTTTTTATCTATTTATTTTGGCTCTGCTGTCAAGCCACGAAAAAAACAAGCATTACCAATTCCCACGTCAAATCCCTCAACCCATTATTTTATTGCTATGTAGTTTTCTTTGATTACTTTAGTTAGTACATACTGTAAAAAAAAAATTATAGGCAAAGCAAAGAAGAGCAAGGGTCCATGTCATCGTCCGAGAGTTTCTGTTCTTTTTGCTAGATTTACTATGTACATGCACCATTTTCTGACAGTGACTGAATCTCATACAAGGATCGCGAGACGAACCGCTTTCTCTTCTCTTCTTTCTTGGCTCAACCTTGGGTCTTGTTTGTTCATTTATAAGTTGAGTGTGATATATGTAAGATGTACATGTAAGCTTTTATGTAACTGCTAATATACAGACCCTGTAAACTAAGGCAAAGAACAACATGTATATATAACTAATCGTATATAGCGTCCTAACGTTCCACTATGTAGCTTATATTGTAGCATGCCTCCCAACCGGAGATATACGCCTATATCTCCAGTGTACTAACGGCATTGATTCTTTATTTCTAATATATTCCCTGATCTGGAGAACAAAGAAGAGGCCCCCATCGTTCGTACATTTAGTTATTTTGCATTGTATATACGAAGTCTAGGATTGGATCAGGCACAGGCACAGCGAACTAGTGACAAGTCACTTGTCACCAACGGGAAAACAAAATATGAAATAAAAGCAAATGAAATGAGAACTGGAATGAACTGAAACCAGCAACCATCACCGGCTCCCGTTTCTGCTTAAACCTTCTTATTCCACTAATCGTTTGTCCCAATCCACTGTTTCGGGCTCGTTCGTGGCGCTTCTTCCTCGACTGAAAATCCAGCAATTTGGCGCCCGTTCATACGACTCATGAAGACAACAATTGCCCTAAAAGGAGACCTTTCGGTTTTCTTGTTAGGTTGAATTTTCGAGTCAATTGTGGTTTGCTGCCCTAAAAATGGCAAGTCGAGTGCCTCTTTCACTGTAACATTCTCCTCCGAAATATTCTTTTTTGGCTTTTTTTTGTGAGGAATCCCAACCTTCCTTTTTTGCAATATTTAGTTGTAGAAAGAGAGAGAGCTAACTTACCAGCTAATCTAAGCTGGGCTAATATGCATGTTCCATATCTTATACCAAGACATCGTATCATATTAGTAGGTGATGCTATTGTTGCAATCTAGACTCCCAACAAGGCTTCTTTTTCTCCGCCTCTCTTTGTTTTCTCGTCATATTGCCTAAACAAGTAGAACGAACAAATGATACAACAGCGATTACGGAAATCTGTTCTTTTTTCTCTCATTCTCTATGCCCTCAATTTATGGTCTAGGGGCCATGAACCTTTTGATCAGGCGGAACATACCGGTCTAGTTGGTTACGGCCGTTAAACCACATTAGCACTAGTTTGTAGATAATGATAGTTCGATATGTTGTACTTCCTACTTTTATGTTCAGACTGCGGATATACAGATACATATGTATGATGTAAATATACATATTTGAAAGTATATCATAACATACGACTATATCACAACTAGCTTTGTAAGCCAAGTCCTTCATGCCAAGACTAAATAGAGATGCAGGGTTAGGTGCGTCTATTAACCCTACCGCTTTGATCACATATCGTAAGGCTCTGTGTAGCCTTGAGCCAAGAAAGCAGCGAATGAGTTAAATAGATACACTTGTAAACATAACTCGGATGAATGAATTCAAGACATGTCAATGAATTAACAGTGCCTTGTAATACGAACTTAAAGAACCTTTGCTCTTTACAAACGACAAACATCGGGTATATAGACACTGGTGATTCACCGCTAGGCTCAACCTTATATATCAAGAGACGTTGACATCTGAGTCGTGACCGGCTTGACGGACGCCATTTATCATGCTCTTAAAGCATATATTGCGTTTCGGCGCAAGTATTGTTTATGCTACTGTTGTACTAGCAGACCCGTTTAAGTGTGTCATGTACTTGACTGGGTGAGTTCCACGATCTGTTCATGTGTCTACAATCAACGTTGACACAGATATTGCAAAGACATTATGATCATATGTATTAGTCTGATTGTTTTGATCAACATGAACGTACACTAACTCTTTCCAAAAAAGGCAACATACGAAAGTCCCGTCTCGCCATCATGTTCGACACATCACACATGTAGAGCTGGCCTTCCTGAAGAGCGATGTCTTCAACCACCCGCCACCTGAGAAGTACGATCTGTGGGACTCCATATCTAACATCCGGACTCATTTCCTTCCTGGAACCAAGATTATGGTTGCTATTGGTGGGTGGGGAGATTCTGCTGGTTTTGAAACTGCCGCCGCCACGCCCGAATCACGTGCCACATGGGCCGCCAACGTTGCTGCTATGCTACGAACTACCGGCGCCGATGGTGTTGATATCGATTGGGAATACCCCGGCGGCAACGGCGAAGACTATAAGAAGCAGCCCAACGCCGAACGGATTTGGGAGGTTGATGCGTATCCGTTGTTATTGGCCGCAGTCAGGGAGGCAGTGGGGTCAAACATGCTGATATCAGCGGCCGTACCGGGACTGAAGAGAGACATGCTTGCTTTCACAAAGGAGACCAGCAGTAGTATCATGAGGAGTCTCGACTTTGTCAACGTCATGACGTACGATTTGATGAATAGACGAGATGCGGTCACGAAGCATCATACTGGCGTGGAGGCATCGAAGGCGTCTCTCGAGGAATATGTCGCGAGAGGTTTCCCTGTGGAGAAGACTAATTTGGGCTTTGCATTCTACATCAAGTGGGCATTAACTGAGATGTGTAAAACTCCCGATGGTGTCGGCTGTCCTACAAAGCTGCTCGAAGACCCCCTGACAGGAGAAGATACGGGTAAAGCTGGAGCGTTCAGCTGGAACGATGAGGTACCAGTTGAGCTTCGAGCTGGGTTTGCTAAAGCCCAGAAATTCGGAAAGTATACATCTGTGGGCGGTGGAGGATATTCATATTGGGACGCGGATGAGCAGCGTTGGTGGACCTACGATGTGCCAGAGGTGATCAAGATGAAGTTTGAAGAAATACTAGATCTGGCAGATATTGGTGGACTGTTTGCCTGGGGCTTGGGTGAAGATGGCCCAAACTTTGAGAGGCTTGAGACGGTTAATAAAGAGTTGGATAAGCGGATAGTGAGAGATCACGATGAGCTGGGAGGTCATGATGAACTTTAGCGAGACGGTCACTATTCTATGTATTGGCGAGAATGAAGATTATATATGGTATATTGAATAGATAATCACTGAGTTAGCCCTTGACATACACATTTATGTTAACTTGATGCTAGATAATTGACATTATATAGTTATCTATGAGCTCATACTGTGACGATATATCAAGTCGTTATTATTCAACATAGAGCGTAGAAGATATCCACATATGATGATGAATGGTAAACGTTTTTTCGGGGTTCGGTCAATAAGCACACCGAAACCGAAAGCCTCACTCATATATTGGTTCAAAGACTGGCCTTATCAAAAGAGAATGGTCGTATGTTCGAATAGAGTAAACTCGTTTTGGGTATGATAAAACAAATCTGTACATGTAATTACTAGTATATCTCTACCTAGTACAATAAGCCAAAAATAAAGAATGCTCTCCAAATACGAGCGCCCGTCGTTATCATAAACTGGAAAAATTATAAGACTTGAATAGGAAAGATAGCTAGCTGAACCTACATACATATCTGTATACTGATATACATATACAACTACGTCTACATGCAGTATCATGCATATCTGTATGTATATTACTTGTATATATGCACACCCCACTACAACTTCACAAAGTAGATAGAAGACTTGATTGGCATCACCAAGCTATTGGCAAGAACGAGGCAATTAAAGATCTGGACACCGATAAACGTGGTAATATCTGGAGACGAATAGCATCGAGATATCTTGAATATAAAAAGCATACCAAATGCTAGACCAAGAGTAATGCTCGGACTTCTATAAGTTGAAACAAAGTTGCGTAGCTTGTAATTAGCTAGATGCTTGAAATCCTGCTATACTTATATACATCGGAGCCCGCCGATAATGGGCGAAGAGCTGCGTGAGTTCATACAAGAGAAGGGAGGGGGAGGATTCTAGGCTGGTAGAACATTGATTAGAAGCCAAAGACAGAAGGGTTTTTAGTTCCATTGAACCGTTATTTATTTTTCAGGCCCAGACATCAGGCCTATCTATCTAGTTTGCAGCTAAGGTTTGTATCGGCCAATTAGGTCAAAAGCCAAGCAAAAAGTGAACGGCACAAAGAGGGTATTTTCCGCAGGGTAGAAACAAGATGGCTGCGCCCCCGCTTCGCGGCTGGACACAACTAGGAAGAGCCCAAGGGAAAACTTCGGAAAGGAAAGGAAAGGCAAAAGGAAAAGGGTATCAAAGTATCATGACCTACTGTAGAGCCTACAACAACACTCACCTTTTAGCTGCTCCGGATGTGTTTCTGGTGATGTTTTGCTCTAAGGACTTCAAATTGCTTTATTATAGGAGTTTTTTTTCTCTCAATGAAAATGGGTCATTCTCGTGATACATTATTACCAAAGTAGGCTTTAACTAAGTCTTGTTTGCCTACATACAATAGCTTGATAGCAAATCTAGTTCACTTATCCATTGGATAGAAGACAGGTGAAGCAAGAGCTCATGAAATGAAGTTCCATAACATTGGAGGTATACAGACAACAAACAGAAGTACGTATAATTAGTATTAGTATTTCGTAGAGGCGCCAGCATAGTCAAAAAGAGAATACATCTCAATTAAAAGCACTTACTTTTGTAATTGACTTTTAAAAACTTGGTGTAAAGAGAACTAGTTAGTTATAAATAGTCACATATCAATAGACAACTATAAAGTGCCATCTTTAACTTGCTCAGTCTTTGTTACTCCATACTTTTCAAATGCAGGCCCTGACTTTTCTCTACATGCCTGCAGCTATGTATTCTACTCTTTGCTACTTATTGATATTCCTATTACTTAGTGTCAGTTACTCAGATAGTGGAATTTAATTTTTCTTAACCTGTTACAAATTGAAGTCAAAGTCCAATATTAAGAACTAGCAAATTCTAGAAACTAAGGTGTAACCCTCTTCTGTAGATATTCTATCTTATAAAAACAGTATAGGTGTGACTCTTGGGTTTTTATAAATGTTGGCGCCAAAGATCAAGATCAAGAAGTAGGAAAGAATAGAATAAAAGAAGAACCAGACACGTAAAACATCAAGTGAGGTTTGCAACGAAATGTACTCAAGATTTACGGTTTTCCTCCACTTTTCCCTCACATAGACGGTCAGACTTGCATGGGGAGAAGAGTCTGATAATGATAAACGTGGCGGAATTAGATCGGTAAGACTACAGAACAGAGATGTTGCCTTTTGTCCTTATCTTGCAACATGCGTAACGTCGACTTGAAGCCATACAAGAAGAAAGAAGGACGCTTTGTCAACGATATATGAATGATAGCATGAATTTGCATTCAACTAATCTTGTAGATGCTCATATTTATTTGAATAAAGAGCAAAAAAACAGTTATACATGGTATTCACTCTGAGGTAACCTCGGGCCAAAGCTCATCGCCTCTTCTGTCAATATTCATAGGAACAAGGGAGACCCATGACGAGTGCAACTTCTGGCTTGATAATGAACTAGAGCTCTCTGATCCCACATCAGTCTTACTCGATCACATTAGGCTACTCATTCATTGTCTGATAAGGAAATTCTCGGCTCGCAGTAGGCGGTATTAGAGCTAAAAAGATTAAACAAAAACAATGTAACGCTGTTTTTTTTTCTTTAGTGACCCTATGGAAACAATTCATGTTCGTTTATCTTTCTAGCTGTGGGCTCTCTTCATGCTTAGCCCAAAGAAGGAATCGATTCATAGCATTTGAAAATTGGCCTTCTAATACTAGTATGTATCTTAGAGAATATCCATTGGTGCGGAAATTGAATAGATTATTGAGCATATGCGTATCCAACTGTCGTTTTATTTTATTGTCAAGTGTTTATATTTCTTATCGCATATTTCCAGCTGAGAGCATCAGGCCATATTTACTTCTGTAGATATAGAGTAGAGTATGTGCTTCTTAATGCTATTCTTGGACTAGCTAGACGGGCGACAGGAAACTTTTTTTTTTCTTATTAGTTAGCGGTATGTCAGCTTGAAACAGAGATCTATATCTATACCTACATATGAAGTATAAAAACAGGCCAGACGAACTCTAGGCAACACAGACCAGGACAAAGTTTCGCTATTACGTACTTGACAGCTTGCCCGCAGCGATCCTGTTCCAATTTGTGTGCCGTAGCATCTGGCCACGCTATTTACTATTTACGTATATGAACAAGAGCCTCAAGAGTCTCTGTTTAGGTAAATAGACGATAAACTGGTTGTTATAGATAATATAGGACGGCACTTTAGAATATGGAGCGAAATTGTATCCACAAATCTCATTGGGGTTCACGATGCCATGACGTCTAGTATTGGAATGTATCTGATTTGAGCAACTACAGATATAGCTATAACCTCGGCTAAACGCGACTTCAGCCTTGAACTTTTCAATGTTTTGAGTTTAGAATATGTCTATCATATCCCACTACAAGACAAGTCACATTGTTCGTCTATTCTACCATCACATTATAATGATAAAAAAGCGGCCGCCACCGACCATCTTGACTTCTCGACTCAGCTTTGGATCGTTACAGCCGGACAAGCCCTGCCTTGATATTCTCACTGTCGGTCCCCTTGGCGTCGAAACTACATAAAGAAAATAGCCACATAAGATTTTGCTTCTACTGCTACAACACAACAAGACTAGATAAACCATAAGGATATGCTCGACCATTTCCCCAGGTAGGCCAGCCAATCTAGCCCGAACTGGACCAGACCAGGCCGAAATCCTATCTGTCTCGTGGCTTGGGAAGAACTAGTGACTGGTCTCTTTCGGGCGACCTGCTTTCTCATTGTCTTTGAAAGCTCACTCCTCTTCTCGCCTTGTCCGTAATGCAACAGTGGTAAGCGTTCTTAAGAGGGAAGCCTTCTTACGGTTTCTGCCACCACGTTCTCCCCTCTTCCTCTTGAATTTCGAAAAGTCTGGCGGAATCCGCCCGTTGCCATGCTTTCAAGCATTTCTTTCCGTGAGAGTTGCTACTCTAGGTTTCAGATGGCACGTATCGATACCAAATATCATAAACACATTGCATTGATAGACCGATGCCATGTGGTAGCAGTAGCAGTACTAACTCTGATAGCTGCGTGCTACGATTATACCAAATGAATAGGAAGAAACGCGTTTCGGAGCTCTCCTTTGCCAAGTTGAATATCTAGCCGTGGGATAACGATATGCTGTTGATCATGCTATCGAGTAAGCAATCGGCTTCCTTGGAAAATTTAACTCGAACTCTGTCATTCATCTTGTTTCGTTAGTGAATTGGTGAGTCCAGGAATGTGTTTTAGTCGTTATCAGTAACTACTACGTAGAGAATTATCTCGCCACAAGTGCTATAATTCCAGATAGCGGCTGGGCTCCAGTGTCCTAGAAGGGAGATATTATTGTACGGAATTTTATAGAAGCCCTTAGGTACAGTACATAGTATATTCTTTCTTACATACATACATCTCTTCGCTTACAGTCTTTATCTATGCGTCTCATTACTTTTTTACTAGGATGGGCCGTATCAGTATCAACCCATCAGCCGCCAGCCAAGCCAAGCCTTAGGATTAATGATAGCAGAAAACCTGAGTGTTCCACCCTTGCCATGCAGCCAAATCGAGTTCAAGAATCCCTCTTAGCCTCCTCTTCCTCCACGGTGCCGTCCACCTTATCCCCCCACCCCACCTCGGGGCAAGCCCCCTAGAAGAACAAGAGAATGTTAGCTTCCATCAGTTACTTGATAGAGAAGCAACATCAAGACCCCTGCTATTTGATTTGCTTACTTTGCACGAGCAGGATTACCGAATTTCACTACTATCTCACTACTATAGAAGAGAAGCTCCGGGCTCGAGTAGCTAAGTGATAGTCTAGCCATCTAGAGTTGTTTTTTCTGGCTGGCCAGCCGATATCTCTGCACCACTGTAATCAGCCCAGCTAGGAGGCTTTAGTGGTTTACAGGGTTCTCTATCTTAGTGAACGATAAAGCTAGGACTAAGAGTTGTTGTTGCGTTAATCGGGATTAGCTGTAATAGTAGTTAGTTGAAGTTGGTTAATCTACGCCCTACGGCAAAAAGCATATAGATTTTTTTTCTGAGCTTGTGCTCTCGAAACCTTTAAAGAGTCTTGTCCCGTCACCTCCACCTCCGAGCTGTCTTTTGCTAGATTTTTATAAATTATCACGAACCGCCACTTTATATTTCGGCCTGGTCTTGATCTTGATCTTGTTGTTTCCAGCAGCGCCTTGATAATAAGCAGCTTTGTTTTTCTTCTTCTCTCTTCTTCCCTTTATCTCACGTCCGTGATACTTTTTCACGAACCTCTCTTTTCTCCCACCATCTTTTCTCTAGCAACAACACCGCACCATATCGTCACCATGGATGAAGATCAAGGCCCTTCCAACATTGCCCGTCCTGAAGATCACGGCCACGACTGGTCTCCCAAGAACTTTTTCTACGGCTTCAAACGCATGTTCTTCACTAGAGAGGGCTTAATCGGCAGCTATGACTATGGCCATCTATTCCGTCCTAATCTTCCCTTCATGAAGAAGTCGGAGCACGTTGCTCCCTTCTTTGGTCTGAATGACCGCATGCCTGTGGTTCTGGCTGTCATTCTAGGCCTACAGCACTCGCTAGCTATGCTGGCTGGTATCATCACCCCTCCACTGATCATGGGCGGTGCTTCAGGTGTTGCCCTCTCGGCTACAGAGCTGCAATATCTCGTGTCAACCGCCTTGATCGTGTCTGGCACTCTATCTCTGATCCAGATCACCCGTTTCCGCATTCTCAAGACGCCGTACTATATCGGCACCGGCCTTCTTTCCGTTGTCGGCATCTCGTTCGCCATCATCCCCGTTGCTTCGGGGTAAGTCTATATTCAGAAACTTCCTATGAATGTAGCTGATATCTAATATCTTATCTTCTATAGCGCCTTCTCGCAAATGTACGAAAGTGGTTTCTGCCAAACTGACGCTGATGGAAACCGCCTCGCTTGCCCTGAGGCATACGGTGCTAGTAAGTTTTTCTAAATCTTGAGCATTTACAGCAACAGCAAATATACTAACATAGGTTCTAGTTCTTGGAACTGCCGCCCTTTGCGCCTTGATTGAGATTGCGCTGGCGTTTGTCCCCCCAAGAGTCTTGCTTAAGGTGTTCCCGCCTATCGTCACCGGCCCTACTGTCACCCTGATCGGTGTTTCTCTGATCCAATCTGCCCTACAGAACTGGGCGGGCGGCTCTGGCTCTTGCATCAACCGTCCTGAGACTGGCTACTACTCTATGTGCCCTAACATCGATGCGCCTCACCCTCTGCCATGGGGCTCTGCTGAGTTCCTAGGTCTGGGTTTCACTGTCTTCTTGACCATCATTCTATGCGAACGTTTTGGTGCTGTAAGTATTTTATCTCTCTTCTGCTTCCCTCTAGTTCCAAAAAAAAAACTTAAACGGCGGGCCAAAGATAGCCACTAGTGACTTAGTTGTTTCTGGTGGACGCTTGACCCGCTAGACGGGTCACAGCACCGTTATGAGAATAGATTAGAAGCTAACATTTATCGCTTTCCCCATTGGTCTAGCCCATCATGAAGAGCACTAGCGTTATTTGCGGTCTCTTGGTCGGTTGCATTGTCGCCGCTGCCTGCAACTACTTTGACCGCAGCGGCATCGATTCAGCTCCGGCTGTCTCTTATATCTGGGTACACACGTTCCCTCTGTCGCTATACGGCCCGCTAGTTCTGCCCTGCCTAACGGTATACATCATCTGCGCCTGTGAGGCTATCGGTGATATCACCGCGACTTGCGATGTCTCTCGTCTAGAGGTTACCGGTCTCACCTATGAGAGCCGTATCCAGGGCGGTGTTCTTGCTGACGGTATCAACGGTGTCTTGGCCGCCCTGATGACTATTACTCCTGTGACGACGTTTGCCCAGAACAACGGTGTTATTGCGCTGACTCGTTGCGCTAACCGCACCGCTGGCTACTTCTGCTGCTTCTTCCTAGTGATTATGGGCATCTTTGCCAAGTTCGCCGCTTCTCTAGTCGCTATTCCTGCTCCTGTCCTAGGTGGTATGACGACCTTCCTATTCTCCTCTGTAGCCGTCTCCGGTATCGCCATTGTCGCACGCAGTGTCCCCTTTACTCGTCGTAACCGCTTCATCCTCACTGCTGGTTTGGCGCTGGGCTATGGTGCTACGATTCAGTCCGACTACTTTGACTATGTCTTCACTTATGAAGGCACCAACCATTCTCTCAAGGGTTTCATGAACGCCATCGAGATCGTCATGGAGTCCGGTTTTGTAGTCACTGCTATCATCTGCACTGTTCTGAACCTGCTTCTTCCCGAAGAGGTCGAAGAAACTCCTGCTGAGGAAGTCGTCGTCTCTACACCGTCGACTCATGTCACTGGTGAAAAGTTCATTCCCTCGGAGGGCAGTGCTCGTGCTGGCAGCATCGAAGACAACAAGGTCTAGGTGAAATAGAGAAGGTCTGAAATATCCATGGCTATTTTCCAGTATTAAGAAGAAGTATCAACAGCCAAAGAAGGAACAGAAGAAAAAGAAGAAAATATTCACGTAACAAAATCACCCATCACGCTCGTTTTGCTATTTTTTCCCCCTTTTGTTATTTGATAATACCTGAGCGAGTGGCGGTGGTTGCAGGTTATGTTTGAGTTTGGAAGATGCTCACAGCGGATGTTTATTGTTTTGTTTTTCATGATCAGTCATATTCTATTGATTAGAAGTGTATCGTATATATATGATAAGTTTACCCCCTCCAAAAAAAATTTTTGTGTATATAAGATATTCTCTCGCTATCTCAAGTTGTGATCTGATTTAGAAAGATGTCGTTATGCAGAAGAGCCTCAGTTGTCCTGTCTCACCAACATTCTGGCTCATACATGTGGATCTTTATTACCGTGGCCGTTCTTATGTTGGGGGTATATGTTTTACAGCTGCCTATCATTTTCTTTTTTGTCTTTCATTTACAGTCGGCACCTTACTTGTTGGCTGTGTTTCCATAACGTAATGGTCTTGTATGTGACTGGGTATCAATTTTGTATGGGCTATGTGTGGATTCTGGGGTAGCTTTCATGCTTCATTCTTTCCTCGATTAGCTAACTAAAACAACGGGAATCCCAAGAGAATGATATGTAGTGAAACGGGAAATGCTATGTGGGAGCTACGATGACTTTTTCTACGGTTGATCTGAATGTTGCCGGCACAATTTGATCTTCATATCTACTTTTGTACATAATGAGACAGTTGATATTACATTAAGAGAGATATATAAATATGTACATAGGTTCTTTTGTAACTTTGATCTTTGTAAATCTTTAACATAATTTACTTGATAATGAGCAGAGTGAGGCGTTCCTACCGATTTTCATGCACTCAGCTCTATACATCTGTATACTGACGTATTCACTTCCGTTTCGCTTGTATATAGATTACGGCAATTCCTACGAAGATTATCTGGTCTCTCGGCTCTCTGAGAATGTATTACTCGATAGAAACTACCAATGTTGCTTATTTGACATGCAACAACCTCGAGTCAGGGGTGTGGGAGGGGCGTGTATCAATAAGAATCTCAGAGGAGGACAAAGAGAGAAAACGATATAATTTATTAGTATGTGAGGATCAAGTAGATGGGGAATAGCGAATTTACGGAGAATGTTCAAGTTGCGTTCTCTGTGTCTTCCTAGCCGTTCCGCATAACCGGGGCAAGATGATGGGGGTATCTACATGTATGTTAATATCAGAACTTGTAGTCTCGTCTGACATTATTTACAACTATATGGGAAATGGATATGAAAAATGGCCATGTTTTATATAATCATGGCCATCAGGCACAAGATTTTATTATATTCTGTATATAAGTATAGGGGTTATATTTCACTCTCTTGGTTTATGATTACTAGTAGTGGAAAGTTAGACAAATGTACTCTTATAGCATAATCACTTATAAGCAATGATAGAAAATGATCATCGTTATCTACTATCAAGATACATTACATTTATATATGAGAATACAGATACAGACACTTCGAGAGAACTAAATCCATAGGGTAACATGAAGAGGGGATCGTCCAAATCAACGACTTACAAAGCCTTTTCTTCATCGGCCACCTCCGATGGCAAGGGTCTTTAATGAGGATTCCACAAGCCAACGCTAAAATACACATTGATGTATCTGTACAGATATAGCCCATATACACAACCTCCAAGCCAACACAGGCCTAACCTTGCAACGCCAGTTTTTTTGTGTTTTTCATTAGTTCAACAGTCAGTATGTCCCCACCGGGATGGGAGAAAGTTGATCAACCTTATATCCGCATGACTATAAAAATACACAATACAATATAATATGATAGCCCATATATCTGTACAACAGAAATACCAACCAAAATATAAAAATGAAACAGAGTAGTATTATAACACAGTTTGTAATCTCTCTCATATGTTTGTTTTGGTCTCTATATTTAAGGGCAAATCAAGGGTTGTATAACCCAAAACAACACGGATTCACTATCATTAGTTCGTACACGCCTAGGCATTGATATCATCGTCTCTGAGCTAAAAAGATAGCGGAAATCTATAATCTGGGGCTGCTTACATGTAGGCAATGATTGATTTAATTAAAGGTAATGGCTGCCCTTATCCGCATATGAGTATCTGAACACTTATGATAAATACCTGAAGCTATGAAGTAACTAATTGCTATGACATGTGAAGCTCAACTTACAACCTATAATTGAATGAATAGTAAGTAATAAACGCTACTTTCATAGTACTTTGCTCGCTTATTTGTAACTTGAAACCTCTTAATCAATTTTCTAAAGAGTAGGGTTATCTTAGGGTATGACTACTTGGTTCTCCAATCGATAAGTCCCACTAAAAAGTTTCTCGCTGTGTTTTTGTAGCAATAGCTTCACGAAAAAATGCGCCAAACAAAAGAAGCGAAAAGAGAAGTTTTGATCTTTCGAGCTTCGGCGTGAAGCTTCAGATCTTTTTTATCTTTACTATATCTTTATTCTTCGCCTAAAAAGACATTAGCGACTGAGGTTTCAACATCTTCTTACAGGTGATCTTGATCATTCGTTTTTTCTGTTCTTTTTTTGTCTGCGGCAGCGTTACATTTTTCCTTTCCATCTTAGCAGCCATTGTTTTATTGGACATAATCATCACCTTTTTTTCCTGTCCCAAAAGAAAACAAAACGCGTCTCGAATCATTGTGATTGCTAAGTTTGTTGCAGACATTGATTTTTTCTCTAAATTCTTTTTCTCGGTGTACAAAAATTACCTTGACATTTGACTTCTCGAGTCTATACAAATAGCAAATCGACAACTAGACGAACAATAGAAAAAAACAATTACACAAAGAGAGGAAAAAAAGCAAGCATTCTCCTTGTTTGATACATCATGTTTGAAAGCACATGTTCTCTGCCGACTTCGTCGGATCTTTTCTGTCTGGTCCTGCACCCTACGAAGCCGTTGCTTACCGTTGGTCTAGCCAGCGGACATGTCGAGACCTTTGACCTGCCAGCGCCGGCATCTCTTGCCTCTACAGACTCTACCGGCAAGGCCAAGATGGCCGCAGCTTTCGTCCGTTCGGTGTGGCGCACGAAGCGTCACAAGGGCAGTTGCCGTGCCTTGGCCTATCAAGCTGATGGCACACGTCTATTCTCTGTCGGCACAGACCGGCTAATCAAGGGATTCGATCCGGAAACCGGCCGGGTCTCGGTCAAGTTTGGTATACGCAACAGCGAAGCCGGTCCCAAGGATGACGTATCGACACTGCTAGTCCTGAACCCTACGACGATAGTAGCTGGCCTGGATTCTGCGTGGGTCCAACTATACGATATCGAGAACCCGGAGAAGAAACTGGAGAGTCTACAGCCTCACGATGACTTCGTTACAGCCATGGCGGTACTACCGCCTTCGGAAACTAGCACTAGTGGCGTGCCTAAACAGTGGGTGTCGACGGGCCAAATGACGGTTTCTATCTCAGATATGCGCAAGGGCGTATTCGACGAGTCGGCCGAACAAGATGAGATGCTGATTAGCATGTGCTACGTACCCACGATGAGGGCCCGCAAAGGCCGTAAGAGCCTCGGCATAATCGTCACTGGTAGTGACAACGGTATGCTAAAGATGTGGGATCCGGCCAACCTGGAGAAGCCTGTACACAAAGTCAAAGTATTCGAGGGCGAGTCTCTAGAGTGCATGGTACAGCTACCTCAAGAGTTGGGCCTGGGTGATAAAGTGGCGTGTGGTTTCGGTGATGGTATTATCCGTGTGGTCGATCTACGGTCGAGAAAGGTCGTGGAGGAAATGACCATGTCACATGATGCGTTGGAGGGCGAACCGGTAGTTGCTTTAGCTGTCGATTGCTATGGGCGGTTGATTAGCGGTGGCGGCCATATCGTCAAGGTGTGGGAAGAACTTTCCGAACTTCAGGGCAAGAAAGAAAACGAAGAAGAGGAAGACGATAGTGAGGAGGAAGTGGGAAGTGAAGAAGATGATGATGATGATGATGATGATGATGAGGATGAAGATAAGAAGCCCAAGTTTAATGGTAAGCGACCACGCCCAGAAGAAGAAGATGATGATGAGGAGGAAGAAGACGAGGATGATGAGGATAATTCAGAGGGTGCTTCAGACTCGGATAGCGAGCATTTAAAGAGACTTGAGCAGAAAGAAGCTGCAAAGAAGCGCAAACTTGGCCCAATGGGTGCTCACGGTATTCTCAAGTTTGATGACCTCGACTAAGCCTCGACTAAAAAAGGAAAACAAAAGAAGATAATCTAAATGTTCTTGTAGTTAAAATTAAGATAATATGTACATCAAATCTACTATTCACTTTCTTAACTCCAAAGTATTTGACATGATAAATTGTAAGTATTCTTTAATATGAGAGATCATTAACTCTATTTGGAAGAATGCAATAAGACTCGAATCATCTTGAAAAAAAGCGATGACGAATACTATAAGACGAAATGAACAAATTTTCTTTGCTTGAAGACCCCCCTTCCAATATCCAAAGATCCTGTAAAAAACCCAGTCATCGCAGAGTATATAAAATATACTAGCTAAGACATAACAAAAGAAGCAAAAACGTAGTATTACGTTACCGTCGGTGCTACAGGCCAGACTGAGGGCATCCTGATCGTGACTCTGAATTCTCTGAGCTTGAGTGTACGTACGGCCATCCCAGATGCAGATCTGGCCTGACGAATCGGCAGAGACGA
>RHDR01000118.1:0-59072 GCA_009806295.1 Davidsoniella neocaledoniae | reverse complement strand
TAGTAAAGAAATTAAAAAACCCCCCCCCCCCCCCCCCCAAGAAAATAGCTGGCGCGGAATTTGTGGCTATTCAAGGCCACAAGTGGCGCTATAACCTACAAATGCAACAATAAATTTACAGGGCCTTAGTGCTATAAACCATGGAAAAAGCTCTCTGAAAATTACACTGATAAAAAAAATTAGCTACGCTCTTTCTGACTGTTTTATTTTTGACATGTTCAAGGGATCCTCAAGCAGGCATATACTTTATGATATACCTGACTTTGAGAGAAGGACAATATTAAGATGAGCCAAGTCTCAGTTTGTAATAATAAGAACTCACTGAGGCCTTCCATCCTCTTGTATATATACAACTATACATATATGTATAGTATACATACATAATTGCACATGCTGACTTTTATTACTGTTTATCATTACACTTATCCCCCGTGTTTTCTAATCTTCTGACTCATGGCTAGCTGGCTAACGTCCTAAACCTGGCTCTAGAAGCCTCTAGCTGGACAGCTTACCCCTGGCCGTATGACTCCTTGAGCCTTGAGAGGCTTATGACAGATCCTCCCTCTTCTCCAAACTGCAACATCATCACGATCTGCATTCACTAACACAGCACATTTGATAAGGCACAAAACACAAGTTAGAATATACAATGTGTCATTGTCATCATTAAGTATTTTTTAAGAATAGTAAGTGACGTGACTAAAACAGGCCGAGAAAAATAATAACAGAAACGAACAAGAATAGGGTGACGAAGAAGGAGAACAAGATATGCGATGGTCGTGGACGTCGTGATGAAGAGAAAGAGACAGAGCTTGATGGCAAGGTAGCGTCGGGTATCAGCTAGCGCCCAATTCTACAGAGGGCCATAAACCCGATTTTATTTTAGGTCATGAAGGACTTCTTGCGGCGTGAAAACATTCTGCGATGGCTAGTGGGTTCCGCCGCTTCTTGAGACGCAGCCGAGCCGTATGAGCCTGCCATCATGCTCGGCGGTGGCTCCGAGCTACGTAGGAATGCAGCCAGCTCTGAAGTAGCAGTGGCACGGCTGGGCACCACATGTTCTCTAGGCTCAAACCGCTTCATCGGCACCTTGCGGGGAGGGACGACGCCACCAATGTTCTGGTCCTGACTTGAACTGAAGCCAATAGACGACATGCTGGGGCGATGGCTCATAGAGCCGTAGCTCTGTGTTGACGAAACACTCGGGCGAGTTTGGTGGCCCGCAGTCTTGCTGGAGGTATCGATAGCACCGTACTTATCATAGCCCGGCGGCATGTTCACTTGGATAGGAATGTAGCCCCGGCCACCAGAGATACTACCAGAACGGCTGTTCTGTGGCCGAGCCTCATATCCACTAGGGACAGCGGGAACTGGGGGTGTGGAGCTGTGGCTAGAGCCGGACCGACTAAAACGACCCATCAAGCTAGGCATACTAGACTTCTTCTTGGGGGCAGCTGTAGTCGGATGCGAGGCATTAACCGAAAGAGGCACGGTAGGTGCTGATGGTGGTGGCTCACAGTTGCGTAGGAAATCAACGAGTGACTCTTCTTTAGCTTTAGGCTTAGAACGAGCAGCAGGCATTTCATCCATGAAATCTTCATCATCGCTAAAATCGATAGCATATGGGTCGCGAACACGGCGAGTCTTGCGCTTGGGCATAGGCATGTCGTCATCATCGAAAAAGGTTCCATTGCTGTAGCCGGTAGACTTCTTGAGCAGGCCAGTCTGCGAGGTGATACTAGAGTTGATCGAGATCTCGGTGGCAGCACGAACTGAGCCTTGGCTATGGCGGAAGTCTGAGTCCGAGTCAATCAGCTTGTTGCGGAAGGTAGCTGCGGGAGCAGTTGTTGTGCGAATTGGTGGCAGCATGACGCCGTTGCCATTGGCAATAGGAGGGCCACGACGGATAAAGTCGATCAAGTCAGAGTTGCTCTCGCGGCTGTCGACAGCAGCGTCCCGAGCCATTAGACGACGACGGTTTGTTGCATCGATAGAGCCAGAGTGAAGGTGGCTGCCAGCTGACTGAGTAGTGCGCATGCTGCTAGAACGGCCGATTGCTGCAGCTGGTCTCAAAGGAGGGTTGTCGCCTCCTGGTGGTCCAGTTGAACGGATGAATTCAGCAAAGTCGAGAGTCGAGTCACGGACAATCCGAGCATCACGAGCAACCGTGTTACCAGTTCGGAATTTATGCGAGAACGAAACAGGCGCCACACGAGAAGAGGCAGAAGATGCGCTGATTTGAGGCTGGATAGGGTGCGAATGCAGAGGATTGGGAGGCGCATTGTGATGGAGAGAAGTAACAGAGGCCTTGCGAGCTTCAGGCGCAATTGAAGATGGGCTTGAAGGGCTCGTCTCGCCGTTGGTGTTCGTTCTACGAGGAGTGCGGGCCATAGCTGGACTTGCGCTGCGGGGCGACTATAAAGGGATGGTGTTAGTACGGGTTTTCTGGAAGATTTTGGCCCAGGCATAAGGGAGAACGATAGTCGATAGTCAAAACAAGGGATATAAATTATAGTTGCATGCAGTGAAATAAAATTATACAAGAATTACGGAGAATTGTGAATACAAATAAAAAGAGGTTTCAGGTTTACTTACGTCAAAGTCACGCATGCCCTCGGGCGTCAGTGTGTACTGAATGGTTTCATCGCTCTGAATTAGCTCCTCGAAGTTCTTGGCCATATCTTCGGCCTTTCCAAGACTGCTTTCTTCCGAAGTGCGCACAAGCTTCAATCTGCTGCCAGTACCGGAGCCCGTAGACCCCGACGTGTGAATAGGCCGAGGAGGAATAATGTCCTCGAACGAAGACACGGATGTCGGGCTAGGGTGTTCTTGGATAGGAGTTATCTTGGTCTGGCTGCGCATGGTGGGCATCGGTGGACGGTAAGGGCGGTCTAGGGATGGATCATCAGCCTTAGACTGGTTAGAAAACACCGGCTTCGTATGGGGGGTGGCATCGTTCAATTGCTGGCCGAGGCGAGGTGAGTGCCGGGAAGATGAGCCAGCATTGGGCTGTGCATATTTAGCTTGCGCCTGGAGGTCCTCCCTTGGTAGAGTGGGAGAATTAGCGATATCAATGGGCATAGCTGGAACAACTAGCTCAGTTCGTCTGATATCGCGGCCATCCTCGAACTGTGACATCTGGATAATGTTCATCTTAGGAGAAGCCGTCTTGTTCTGGGCCAGGCGAGGCATGTTGCGCTCCGGGTTGCGCGGCGGCGGCGCCGGTGTCGTGAAGGCTTCAGAGGGCTCTTGTTCTTCGAGAATCGGAGAGGCAGATACACTACTAGTGCGCGACATACTTGAAGTTCTGACACGCTCTAGAGTATCAATGGACGACGCACGAGAAGCCACCGGACTCTTGGGTCCAGTCACCTCAATAATGCGAGCAGAATGCACGCTATTCGTCCGCTGCACACCTTGAGGGCTGAAACCACGGTTCATATCCGATAGATTCGGTGAGCCAGAGCCGGCGCTGATGGATACACGAGCTGAAGTGAGGATTTCAGGCTCTTCGTCCAGCTCTTCAAGTTCATCATCGGTGCCAGTGTCACCACGACTGCGGTTGTTAAGAGGAATCTTGGTCTGTATCATCAAGGGAGACTGCAGGACACGGCTACGGCGTCTTGACTCCTTATCTGTTGTCACGGGAGATATAGGTGTGGCCATCTGTGACTTAGGAGACTGTGGCTCATTGTAGAGATCATCAGAGGCAACCATCTTGGCATCTTGCTTCGCAACTTCGATAGCTAGCTTTTCATTAAGCTCTTCGCTATTACAAGCAGGCACTGACTCTTGGGTCTGAACCTGTTCGGGGCCAACAAAGTCAACGGTATCGATGCCATCTTCTGCGAAAGGAGCAGGTTCACGGCTCGGTAGAGAGTTAGAGCGTTTTCTCGGCTCAAATTCCAAATCATCAGAAAATAGAACAGGAGTGAAGAAGCTTAGTCTCTTAGAAGAAGGCAGCATCATGAAGCTCTTGGGGCGGATTCCAGAAGATGCATCCAGCTGGTCCTCATTTACAGACTTCTCATCTTCACTGTAGGACACCAGGCCAGGGACCTCGATCTCATTAACATCGTTCGCATTGATAGGTAGTGGGATTTGAGTGGGATCAGTGCCATCTGTTGGTGGCGCCACGATCTCAATCTCAGGCCGAGGGGGGGAGACTGCTTCGGTCGAGGGGATCTCCGGGGTTGCGCTACCACGACCACTCTCAGAAACATCTTTGTTTACAAAGGATTCCATGGAGCTATCTAGGTTAGGGGACCGGATGCGCTTTTTCCACGCACGCCAAAGACGGCCAAGGGTACGATCAAGAGCAACACGTTCCATGTCAAGCTCCTCGACAACGATACGGTCGGCAGTATCACTGAGGGACCGCTCTCCGTTGCGGAGGTCTTTCTTGAACTTAGATCTGACTCGTTGGTAAGATGCCTGGCCAGCAACAACTAAAACCTGTTCTCCCACAAACTCGAGAATGGATGTGAGGAAGATCGCTACAGCGGGTGAAACAACTTCATTTGTGTTGTCGTTGATATCCAGCCCATCTTGGTCAAGAAAAAAATCCTCATCTGCTTCTTCAAGATTGCCTAGTGATGAATAAATCATGCATCGTAGACGAGTACGCTTCCAGGCGAGCTCTTGATCCCATTCAGGTACGTCCTTGGCACTATCGGTATCGAGCATAGTCTCGTCAGCCATACCACCAAGGTATTCCTCCAGCTCTTCATCGGCCAGATTTATGGCGTCCTTGGCAAGTTTGGGCTTCAACACCTCAGCCACCGCCGGTCGTAGGGCAGCAAGCGAAGTGCCCCGAGCATGATGTAAGAAGTTGAAAAGAAGTTGGTCCATGAATGTGTTGAGCAGAGTCAAGGCGCCTGGAGTCACCAAAGCCGGTTTTGATGAAGGCTCAACGCCGTGTTGGTCGTACCATGAATCGGCATGGCTACCGTGATAGTTGGTCACGATCTGTATCGCAGCAGACATGTCAATGAAAGCCGCCTCTGGCGACACTCTGAGAGGGGGAAACATTAAGCCGTTGCTGTTGTTGCTGTATGCTGATGGTCTGTCGCTAGAAAAGCTCTGTGTTCTCGAGCGCATGAGTCGCGGCGAAGCCAGTCCAGAAGACGGTCGCGACATACTATGAGGGTCAAGGGGAGCACTCATAATGTCTAAAAACTTGACCGCTCTCGGGTATATGTGGCGGATCAGCGATTTGTAATGATGGTAGGGTGCGATCAGGCTTGATTTAGGGTGTGTGACAAGCGATGCAATGCGCCGAGCGGAAAGCAAAGAGGTCGGTTGCGCAATTATCAAGTACGCCCTATAAATTAGGTAGGTATTGCTAAGCTGGGCTATCGTCTCTGTTCTCGTAGCGTGTTTGGCGCTATGCGTTGTATGTTGCTAACCAACTTTACTACACCGAGTGCAAGTTCCTTTTCAGAATAGCACACGGGTAAATATTATATTGGTATCGACACGGGTATGCACGCAGTCTAGAGACTAAAACTCTAGATACGGGTGCTATCCAATGTTACCGTTATCGAGAATAAAATAAAGAATATAATAGAAGTGCAAAGGGGACGCAATTAGGAGAAGTGAAGATAATATGGCAGTGTCGTTTCCGCCGAGGTATGAAGGCAACAAATGAAAGAGAATAAAGAAAACAAAAGGCCAGTGGTAGAAACAGAGCTCTATTGGCTTGTGCAAGTCAAGTCTGCAAAGGGTATCTTATTGGAGGGGGAGCGGTTTTTTCGTGAAACTAAGTAGAATATTCGCAACTATACATAGAAAGGGTTCTTAGGAGTTAGATCAATTTATCAAGATGAGACGAATATGTAGTAAATAGAAAGAGGCCCGACAATGTTTGCTTTCCAGAGCGAAGGTGACGACTGGACCTCGAGTGTTATATATATAAGATTATATAAATATGAAAAAAGAAGTGCCAGTGAAGTAAAGAGCGGAGATGCAAGCAAGATAGGTTTAGAAAAGCGATCGGCAGTCACCAAGGAAAATTGACGCCTATCAATTTGCATATGCGTAGCGAGGCTCGTGAACAAGACGTGCGGTTGGTTCATTGACGAAGATCATAAACACTATCTATATCTACGCCATAATTACAGACCAGACGTTGACAGAGCAAATATACCAACGAAGAAAACATAAACATACCTAAAGTTCATGAATTGAAGCTCAAATTAGTAGCTTTGGTGGTCGGTATAGAAGGACGGGATGGCGTGGCGAAAGAAGGCAGCTAGAAAAAGCAGGAGTCGAGAAACACAATAGAAACAGCGGCGAAAACAAGTGAACAAAGGGTTCGTCGCAGCAAGGGAGAGAAAGAGAAAAAGAAGAGAAAAGCAAAGGATGGTGTTGAAGCGAAGAAAGGAAGAATAGATTAAGTAAAGAAGGAGGAATATTGAGAGAGGGTCAAGAAGAGAAAGATAACAATAATAATATTCAGGCTTGTTTGATCTCTGAGCGACTGACTAGAAGGAGACAAAGGCAGTAGTTTCTCATATAGATTTGAATTTAAAATCCAAAACTAGCAAGACTACGTCAACACAACAACAAAGAAAACAAGAACAATAACGAACTTGTAAAGAAAGAACTTCGTTCTGAGCCTGCGCAGAGGGAAGGAAGTTGTTGGATGTAAAGGAAAGAAGAGAAGGAGACGGGCACTTAAGGTTCCTGCTTCTTTCAATCGATTGCGCTGCGCTGAGCTCCTGCCTTGGACCGACTTTCCTTCCCAGCTTAAGTTTGTTTGCTTGCTATTTTTCTGTTTCTACAGAAAAAAATAAAAAAGTAAAATAAAATACAAACAGCAAATCTGAACCACTGGCGTTACTAACTCCAGACTTGGTTAGCTCAGGACATCTTCATGGACTAAAACAGGGGGCGCCATCAATTCTAGGCTGGCCTTGTCAAAGATCACAGTACTACTATCTCATTATGGCACTGAAAAACAACTCTCTATTTTTTTTACACCTATTCGGTAGCCCATGAAGGGGTCCGGGATCAGGATTCCAACGCCAAAGATGCAATAAAAACAGATTAAACCCAGAAGCTAGTGCCCAGTTGAGATTAAAGCGCTGGACTTCTCAGAAACTCGCTAAAAGTCTACACTAATATATGTATGTATTTGCATACAGGACCCTTCTACTATAACATAACAGACGATTATCAGAGTGTCGAGTATATTGCCATATGCTGGCCTTGCTTGAGCACCGTCTTCATCATCTCAACCGACTACAACATGTACATACATATCAGTGTATCTGTATCACGGAGCGCAGCATGAAATCCAAGACTCGCTCTCAAACAGCAATGATGCCGTGAAGCTCCGCACACAAAGTCCTCTAGAGTGACATTAGCGTTTCCTCTTCGATGCCCTGCCGACCTGCCATCAGGCGGTGTTGTTCCTGCTTGACCCGCACTACGAATGGAAGCCGAGCCCCCTCTCCCCTCACTATCTTTGTGTCTTTCTTCTTAATTTTTTTTTTGGGGGTATCTACAATCAGTATTGCTATAACCCAAGCCTATGTATTGGATCAGTCACTAGGTGTCGCAGTGACAGGCTCATGGTTAAATTGACAAGTTGTCTGTCAAAGAAGAAGCACTATATTAAGATAAGACCCAAGAATTACTTAATAGTCAACCATGGGATAAATTGAAGTCAGCATCCATTTTCTTTGTTCTTCCTTTCTTTTTGCCAGGGTCCATTCTGTGCCAAATTGCTAAATTGCTATCAAGAGATCCAGAGATGATTGCATAAAGAAGCAGGCTTTAAAGATGCAACGGCCATGAAACATGGTGTGAGCCCAACTGCTTATTTGTTGATACGAGCTTCGTATGCTGATGACAGCATTTATCAGCGATGTTTCTTTCTTTTCCTCCAATATGGCCTGTATGGCTGACTGGCAGGTGGTCGAGTCAAGGTCCAGGAAGGGATATCTAGGTCAGATCAACGTGAGAAATCGGCAATGTCAACCCCAATGCTACGGTTCATGAAAGAAACAAAGAAAAAATTACTAGTGAAACATGCATCATACTATCATGATTTCTAGCTCCCTTGGGCTCAAAGAAAAGAAAATGAGCCCGGCTTCTATTATTGATGTTGTCTTGTTCAATTTCCGAGTTCTTGGTTTTAGGTTTTTATCCCTTTTAGAATATTCTTTCTACATTCATCTGTTATGTATGTATGTATGGTTTAAGCAGTTGTAAAAGAGTCTTTCTAGAAAAGGAGATACCTTCCTGTATGTGGAATAGCATGGAATGCAACAGAATAAAAATACTTTTGAACAGAGACAATATTTACGATATTTGGAAAAATGGGTTTATACTTTCCTAGACTAGCTAGCTCAAGAACAAAAGAGCAGTTGCTCTGAAATACGACCTGTTGTGATCAGGCAATGGTTTTGCGCTGATATTTTATTGTTTTCTTGTCCAGCAACGCGACCCTCCAGAAAAGAGCGATCACAAAGCAACTACCAAGCAACCCACCAATTCATTTCTCGCCGCAGTTGCACCCGTAGTTCAGGGCAGCGTAAGTAGAAGCTGCCATTTCTGCAACCCCATATCCAACAGAGTGATATTCGTCTTTATCGGTTGTCTAAATATCAATATCAAAGAACAGAATGGGAGACAAGAGAGTAAGGCTATAGTAAATAATGGTATATCGGATTTGTGCGGGAAGCGTTACATTGCAGATTAGTGATTTACTATAAAACATGTCAATCCATCCTTGCCCTGAACAGCTCTTGGCGTTACTGTAACTTTCTATGGTAGGGAATGAACCCAACGGCCCCATTATCATCATCATCATTAATCAAACCAATCAATCAACTAGCCTGTCACTGGAAGCAAAGTAGATGTGCTCCCTAAGATGCTGATTCTACATCTCCCATGCCGATTCTGATTTCCAGGCCCTCCGGAGTCCCCCCTTGTATATAAACTTTGAGGGTTTTTCCTTCTTCAAATACACATTCCTAATTCAAATGGCAGCCGATATCAAAGCCCACAGTTTCAACCTTCTTTTGTAGCAGTCGCATCACACTGTTGCAACGATTTTGTAGAGAAGGGGGAAGAGGATGGCTACTGCAAAGAAACAGATAATGGTTAGGCATTTGGCTCGATTGGTTGGATTCGGTGCCGCTTTTGCAGTTGCAATGTCTTGTGTTCAGTTGGTCTTGTTTTCTTCCTTCAGTTAAACCTGCAGGTGCTTGTGCCATTTCTAGCTATTACCCCTTTTCACCCTGCCAGTTCCTTCCTCCCAGGATCGCCCTCTTTCTGATGTTATGTTTTCCCTTCCTTTTTTTTCTCTCATTAGTGTTAGCTTATTTTGCTTTCGTTATTAGTTTTAGCTTCAAGGCAATGAAATGGGGTGTTAAAATGAATGATCGACACGATTTAAGTACGACGAGTCACAGACCAGGAAGAAAAATACTTGTTCCTATTGAGATAATAGAAACTAGTTCAACAGTAAGCTATACTATTTTCTACTGACTGACAAAGACCAGATTTGTTTCGTTTCAAACAATCTGATTTAACCCGTCGGCGAAACCTATCACTATCAGACAGACACGAGGACATCTGAACCAAGAATTGCCCCCAAGCAAAGGACTCAGGTCCTCAAGATCATCGCGCACGGAGGCCCGCCCGAAATCGATAGTGAGATGGTTACTATGCGCTCTGGCCTCTAGACGATCGCCCGCCTAGGTTACTAAATGCAACGACATTGACAATCGAACTCGACGGTTGGCCTGTTATAGCAGCTGTTGCTGTCTATTCTTGTGGCCGCACAAGATTACAGAAAGAAAAACACAATCTTTGTTACCCTTTCTAGGCGGCATGGCAGTTGGTCTCGGCTAGTTGGAACTCTGGTCTGCCATATCAATGGTTTTTAGCATACTATATCCGGTGGGGTGACCACAATCACCGTCACCGTGCTCAAGACTACAATTGTAATGGTCTAGATGATATGTCCTGTCCTACCTTAAGCGAGGCTCTAGGCTTTATTTCTCATGACGATCAGGTTCCTAGTCGTATATAGCCAGACCTTTGGCTACACTACTGTACAATATCAGAGAATCTATCATATTTTTCTAATATAGATTTCCCCCCAAGACCTCACTAATCGAATGAATGTCCATATGTGGTCTTTTTGTTGTTGTCGATATATCCGAATGATGTATATATATATATATAGTTGTATATCATGATCTCTTAAGTTCCCAAACGAGAAATAATTCTCGGTTCCCATCCCAACCCCAAAGCGACGCCTAAAAACGCCATTCTTGATGCTGTGGCTATCTATTTTTGTCGATACTAACGTATTTTCCTCAAGCCTTACGGAATTTACACAAATAGCAATGTGTATGTTATTAGGTACGATGTCTATTTATTTGATGTTATTAGTATCGCGACATGAGACTTCGTTAGGGTTAGCACAACACAAATCTTAGCGTTTAGTGAAGGCTGATCTTCAATTAAGGTAGATTTCTTATTTTGGCATTAATATTCGCGTAGAATCCTTGTTTGCTTCTGTCAAGTTCATCAATCAATTTATTTACGTATGTAACTGTCCCTTGCCTAAATGGGCGTTAACCATCTAAGCTTGTTAATAATCTATTAGGCGCAGCTCATCGGAAAACGGGCTGAAAGTGTTGATGGTTGGACGATAGCTGGACAACTTTTATGCACAGTATTTTCGTTTCCATCTAATTGTTTGTACTAATACGTGGCAAACAGCTGGGAAGGAGACCGATAATGAAATGCCAACCAGAAGCACTACTTCCCCTGCTTGTCGACCGCCTTGTAGGATGAAGCAAAAGCAAGTCCGAGGTCAAATTTCCACATATGAGCAGCCACTATGAAGCCCATGCGTAAATCGGGATTCGTGGCTATTTTGATATGGTAGGACTCTGGATATCAAGACATGTCCCTTATGATTGTAAATGGGGAGAAGCATCGAATCTTGCCTTACTCTGTGTCTTGATATTGGAGACTGTCTGATGTAAGAATTGGTTGTAAGTAGTATAAGTTGATGATGAGGGGTTTCTAGATAACCTGGATGGCACATGATCAACCAGAACTCTCATGTTTGATCTGATCCGAAATCTGGTCATAAAAAAGTAACAGGCCTTCCTTGACCCCATACTCACCTTGAACATGAGATAGCACAGTAGTGATAGCAACAGAAGATGTTAACTGGCACTAGCTTTGGCGGCTGGCTCCTGGTGATCGGCTGATCTGCGAGTAGCCATCTTAAGTTATCGTTGAACTAACTCGAATAAAGTAATGATACGAAGTAAATGGTGACCATGAAGGATGGAACCCAATACAGCTTTAATGTTGTCCGAATGTTCAATGTGTATTAGTGCTTTGTATATGGACAGGACTGGGTCATAATAGCTGCAGTATTTTGAGTGCTTTCCCACTAGTGACGCCACATTGGCTAGGATAGAGTGATTAGTAGTCACGTACCTATATCAAGCAACTCACTACGGGAACGGGGGCAGAGTCCTCACTCAGCCTTGATTTAATTGTATCAACTTGGATCTCTTTCAGCCCTGGATAGTATACCGAAGGGAAAGCAGACCAAGAATCGCTACACATAAAAAGCACGCTTTGACAGGGCTTGAAAGGCAGCGTTATATACGATTCATTATATATAGAGGAAAAGGCGGGCAAGCCTAGTCAACGGCACCAACGAGCTATGGCAAGCATTTACGCGACATGCGCCTACATATACAAATATATTGCTATAGTCTATCTTTAAGTAGACCTAGGATTCAGCTACATATTACATTGGAAACAGAGTTAAGCCAAGGGCTGAAGAGGGGAAAAAGGAAGATAATGGTAATATAATTTGAAAGTCGGGACTTCACACTAATGAAGTGCTCACCTCGCATATGCTAATTGTTGATATGAGTGGCTTGTTTTGTTTGGAATAGTCCATATCTTCTATCTATCTGATGTTTTTTAGACCAAACTCATACTATATTAGGCAACGTTTATGTTTTGAATAATAGTGACGAAGTCGGTCTATCATATCATGTAATAAGCCGGTATAGGAAATAGACTAGTAAATATGACAGAGTCAGAGTCATTTCTTCTCTCTCTCTATCTACCTTTTTAGTATTTCTCACTGTTGATCGGGATCTCCGGTGCCTTGTATAAATCGAAATAAAGCTGGAAGATAAAGACCTTCATAGTAATAGAAAATGGCGTCTTTGATAGTAGGGTATTTGAGTTTATCCAGTTCGCTTATTGCAACTACAATGTGTATGTTCTGGGGTTCATTATTTACAGAGTATTAGATGATATGATAGTGCTCCAAGAAGCAAGGAAACAGGCCGTTTTGGGACTACTAGGGGATATCTAAATCGAAACTAGATCTAGATCTAGTAATTTGTTTCTTGTCTTGCAACGTAATTGTAGATGATCACAGCACACTCAACTCGATAGTCGAGCTTGTGCTTTCTTTTGTGGATGAACGAATCCCATTGTTGTCTGTGCCATGCCCTTCTTTTTTTTTGTTATAATATTTTTTTTAAACAAGGCGAGCAAGGAAAAAAGCAATCAATGAATTCCTTATATCTAGTAAAACTTGGCCTGTTTGCTTATAGCCAGGAAGGCCAAACGTTGGTCTAACCTCAAGACAAAGAAAGGAGATTGAGGTCGAACCAGACAATATAGCCTCATAGAGCACTTTATACTACACTGTAGATATGTATGCATGTGTGATACAGAATACTACATTCAAGTCGAACACGCAAAAATAAGAGTGCAGTAGCTGCACATACTTATGTACATACATAAGTATGCATATATTTTATATTAGTGCTAGTTTAAGCCGAGAGTTGACTTATAACTGGTGTATGGCGCACTATCACCATCCATGTGTATATTATGTATTATGTATGTATATAATACACAATTTATGCAATATGAGGTAGTATACCTATTGCAAGGTATATGACAATTTGCGTTATTATCAAGGCTTGCAGTGACCAAACTAACAGTGGGGGGGGGGGGACTTATATGACTTTTACTTGGCGTGCAGTATAGTTGATTGCAAAACTAGCACAAACTAGATTGTAACAAGGCTAGACTAACTATACCATAATGCATGTACAATGAAAGCAACAAATGGTAGTCTTTTTTTATCTCGTGCGAGTTAGGTCTCTCAACGCTTTAAATGTTTGTAGTATGTGTTTGGTAACAGATCGATGGATCGACCGTGACTGGTTTCACTGTTGCCGCACGTACAACGTTGCTTAGGTGGTTTTTGATATAGTGTGAAGTAGAGTGATATAATAAATACACTTTATAGAAGCGAAACGAACATAGGAAAGATATCAGAAGCCTATCGACCGACATATAAGGGTCTACCAACCCTAATAACATCGGAAATCCGGTTGGAGTGAGACCAAGTGAATGAGAACCTATTTTGTCGCATATAAGATATAATTCTTCATATTTTCATATTGAACTTCTGCGATGGCAAGATACACATATGTAGCCAATTGTACTATATAGGCATAGCTACATGGATTAAAACTGGCTACCTGATAAACATAGAAATCGAGATGTGGCAAAAGATAAAAACAATATCAATCATACATCTCAGCATATAAAGGAGTTTTGTTAGATCTTAGTTTTCAGCTTCGGGAATAGTATGTTCTATCATAGACAAAGTAATTGTAGAGAATGATGAAGTAGCCTATGGTAGTAGATACTGTCCAACCAAAGCCTCATGGCCTGGATGGCTATGGTGTAAGACAGCCTGTATGGACATCGACAGCTTAATACTGGATAGATGCTTGGTGGCTCTAGCTTGGGGTACACACCAACTCATACAAAAGAAACGGTGGCACCATCGCATAACATGCATATATTCTGAGTCCGGTCGGACCGAAACTTTGGACTGACGGTAGTACGACATTCTATTCCTAGTGGCGAGGCTGTGGACGCGCTGTCCGTGGGATACCTGCAACATGGCGATATAAAATAGGAAAACGGTGTCTTGGGGAAGGGAGGATTTAGAAGTTCGAAGAAGAGGGAGTACAAGGAAAGTCTGCGAGAAGGAAGAGGAGGAGGATAGATGGTTAGATTCACATAAAGCGTTTATCATAGTACTATAGGGACTCGAAGAACATGGGCTCGAGCAAGATTCCTTGGTATGCAGTGACTATTGAGGAAATTGCAGATACAGATTGTGGGTGACAGTATCATATTTGATGTCCTTAGGAAACGAAGATCAGAGAGAGAGAGAAGTGACCTATGACACAAACTGTAAGGTTTCGGTGGAACATACTTCTCCCTTCGCGCTTGCCTATGACATTATCTTGGTGCGTTTTTAAATTGGCTATTGTTGGCTTCTTTCTTTATGCCTCATAAGCTCCTGTATCTATTCGGGCGTAAGTTGCTCTTGAGCCCACATTTCTTAGCCTGCAGAGCTTGTTCACGCTAAAGAAAAGGTGATATATTCACTAAAGCTACAGCTGCAGAATGAGTGACACTGGCTGACTCAGCCTCGAAGCCACATTGAAAAGGCTCTGAACTATGTATCATATAAATATAGTTAGTAGAGCATATACAACTATATATGCAGCGTTCTTTCTCTCGCCTAATGCTTGTTTATCTTTTAAGTTCTGATGTATAACTAGCAAACTAAAGAAAAAACTAAGAGGACACGAATGACTAGAAAACCACTGGGATCAAAAATAACTTGTTGACTTCAGTTTTCTGGTCTGCAGAGAGAACAGATTACCAATAGAGACAAACACGTTGGGAAATATGTTGAAAGCCCAGCCATGAATGGATGTCTTGATCTTTGTTTTTGGATGTGTCCCTATTGAACAAGGTTGGTCAGTCAGTCCTCTTTGAGCAACCTTATCTTCCCTAGATCTCTTTGTTTTTTTTTTTTTGGTAAAAGCAGTGGACGGCCAGTAGCCCAAAAGGACCTTTTGTCTCAAGCAGCAATGTCAAACCTATGGAACAAGATACACAAACAAAAAACAGAACAAAACAGGTCGATCTGGGTTCTTGTTCTTGTGCCCTCCCTCTCTATTCTCTTCTCTAAGGGAAGTCTTAAGCGGCATTTCAGAGAGAATTCAGACAGCGGCTAACAGAGACAGTACACAAAGTCAATACTTGTGAAGAAAGTCAGGATTGGAGAGATACACATGTGGTCATTAGGGAGTAGTCGGTTTGTTTTCCACTAAGAGACATTCTTTTCTGAACTGTGTCTAAGAATTTCTCTATCAGACCATAATATTAGATATTGATGAGGAATATATCTGTAATGAGCTAAGGGGTGATATATGCAGCTACCCTACTTGCAGCTGCGGTGTGCCCGAAGCGGCGAAGCCAGACGCCCGAGAGTGGCTTATGTATAATACAGAACCTGATATTATCTGGAAGGGGGTGACAGAGAATATACTACGAGTGTTATATCGCGAACTGGAGATAGGGTTACAGATCAAGGTAGGAAGCTTCTAGAAGTTCAGATTATCCACGAGGAGATCACTAGTCACGGGTCACATGGGAGATAGTATTTGATGCATTGTTGATTTAAGTATTGGCTTTATTTGAATTTAAGTGATGAGAATGATAGACAAAGGAAATGGTCATGATGAAAAATGATAAAAATGAATGAACAAACAAAGCCAGATAACAAGACGAAATATGCTAGTAGAAAGAAACAAACAAACAACCGAAAATAAAAGAGACGGATACGTACGTATATCAGAACATAGACTTGCACCACGGGACATAGACACGTGATAGCCAGCCCCCAGTCTCGTTAACAGCGGGTTTCTTTGGGTTCTGTGTTGGGACTGGAACAAGCCAACGGTAGACAATAACATGAGACTCCGGGTCTTCTTCGTGAACCTTGTTGAGAGCGACAGTCTCGGAACGCTCGCGATAGATAAAGGTCTTGCCGTTGACAACGATCCGGTCATTGTCTTTCGCCGCGGGCTTTTGAGGCCGGACCGAGCCAGTCTTAGGATCAGCCTCGGGCTTTTGTGGGCTGTCTCCCTTGAGGTGAGGCTGCTTCTTCTGTGCAGTTAGCGTTTTAACGGGGGACTTGGAAGCCGGTTCCAAGACCAGAGGAGGGAGCCTGCTAGTGGGGGGTTTGAGGGCACTTCTCTTTCTTGTGAGTCTGCGATCAGCTAGGATACGCTTTAGCTGTGACGATCTGGGCTGCAAGAAGACATTTCTATAAGCAGACACACTGAACCGCGGCTGCATGAAGTTCAAGACAGGCTGGGTCTGATTTGGGGTAGATGAGGGCGGGAGCTCCTCGGTCGGCGTAGAGACAGCCAGTTTGATCTTGTCTTCATCGCTGATTTTGCTGCCGGATGAGTCAGTATCCTTGGTTGTGGGGGGGGAACAGACCTTTATTGGCAGGATGAGCGCGGACACGCTCCTCTATACCGCTGTCCTGGTTGGACAGGATGTAATCATGCAAGGAGAGCACGGGATCGTCGGTCCGCTTGTGCGGTGACTCGACGAAGCCGGAGCCAACCGGAGCTGCCGTGAGCATTCTAAGTGGCACGAAGCCCTTGGGCGGGGGCGAGGATGATACATATCTTCGTGAGGAGTCATTCTCGGCCTCGATTATCTCGGTGGTAAGGCCACGGGGACGGCCTAGTTTGTTGCGGCGCTCTCTCTTGAGCCGGCGCAGATTGATGAATCTGCACAGGTTGGCACGGGTAATAAGACTGTTACCTAGACGTCTGTTGTCGCGTTGGGAGCGCTGTATGGCTGGTAGTCGCACATGAGAAGGCTTAGGCGGAGAAGCTAGAGCCGATGCTGGAGCTGATGCTGGATTCGAGCTTAGAGACGGAGACGGAGACGGAGTCCGGGAGGGAACTAGAAAAGGAAGTACAGAAGACACAGGCGGGGACGAAAACGGAGATGAACGAGGAGACAGGGGCGGAGACTCAACTTGGTCCGGAGCCGGAGCCGGAGCCGTGAAGGGATCGGTGAAGCGCGGGAGAGGAGCAGAAGGACCATAGCTCCAAAAGGCGTTGATTGGGGCTGTTTCCCATGACACGGGTTTAACGACTGCTGGGACAACAGTTGTCGGATCGACGACATCGCAACCTTGGGCTCGGGACTGGTGTCGCGAGTAACGGTTAGTAACCTGATACTCATCGTCATCTGCTGAGTCACCAGCGCGATCCATCTGGAATCCGGCTCTCTGGAGTTCAGCTTCGAGAGATAGAGACGGATCGAGCACTTCGTACTGATAGCTCGGCTCTCTCTCTCGCTCGCTTTGCTCGGGGCGAGCGGCTCCGGAAGTAGAAGCCTGGTTGTTACGCAGGTATTCTTCCTCATAGTACGGCCGGTTATCAGCCAGTATTCGGTGGGCGTTGGATCGGCTCTCACCGTCGTGGTCATTCTGACGCTGCTCACGGCGTAGACGGGTCTGGCGCTGAGAACTGCTTTCTCTACGACGTAGTGAAGTAGCAATCAACGAAATCTGGCTAAGGCCATCTCTGCCTGCGCCGTTAGAGCCCGAAGGGTCCCGGAGAGAAGCAGAGGCACGGCGTTGGCATATGATACACCGGAAGGTGGGATCAGTGATAACGCCTTGCACTAGGTAATCTTCGCAACGCCCTGGACCGTAGGTTGCGCCAATGGCACACACTAAAGTCGTGCGGTTCACGCCGCCTGAGCAGCCGTGAGTGCTGCACTGAACAAACGTAGCTCGGCACATAGTGGACTGTGTGTTATAGGGACAGGGTAACTAACCAATAGTAATGCTGTTGTATGTGAAAGGTGCTGTGTTGTGTCCGAGAGGTCTATCAAAGAGACTCGGAGTAGCTTGAGAAAGTAATGTGAGGTTGAAGTAAGTGGGATTGGTGATGCTTGATGTTGAGAGTGATGACTTTGTTGGAATTAAACAGCAGAGCAGACGGCCGGCGTCTATTATATAGACCGAAGGGTCTTTGTGCCGTGATATTGGGCATCCACAGAGGCATTTCGGGAGCTCAATAGATAACAATGAGACAAAGGAGTGCTAGAGCACTTGGTGAATGAGGGCCGTGATGATTATGAAAGCCTCATGCCATGACGATGGCTTAGTATAAAGAGTTGGATGTATGAGAACAATAGAGCAATCCATTGTTAACAAAGACGTTGATGAAACAAGCTACTATATAGCGTACTTGTTCGGTTTTAGGCTGGCGAACAAAGAGAAGGTTGAGGTATGAAAAGGAGATGGAAGAGTACAAAGACGGCTTCTTTGTTCACATTATTCCTATTGTTTTCTTTGTTCACCTTGACTTTGACGTTTCATAGACTTTAGTGACCTTTTCGCTATGGACTTTATTATTGCGTTATATTTCTTTGATAGACTCAAGGAATCTAGTATAGATGATATTCTTTGACGTATAGTACTGTATTCTTCATCAATCTTACACAATGGTATTGTATCTAGCCCAATACTCTTCGTGAATCTTACACCAACTAATCCATGTCACACTATCACCTTCTATACTATGTTATTCTATTACAGTCTCAAGTACATCTTCTAAATCTCAATCATTATCCGTCCAATGCCTCGACTTACACAAGTGAGCATCTTCTTCTTCTGCTCATGACCTGACAGTCCTGTTCCACGATGATCTATCTGTCCTTCAAGCACCGTAACTGCGCAAGTACCGCAATTTCCAGCCTCACAACTTGCCGCAACTTCGCCCGGCTCAAGATCCCGCCGCAAAGCATCGAGAAGTGACTCGTCCTCAGCCACTTTGACTAAGCGTTGCTGAGAGCGAGGATCTCCCCGCTTGACTACGACAGCCTGGAACGGATCACCAGTGGCATCAGTTGCAAAGGCTTCATAGTGAATATCAGCCGGGTCAATGTCGAGATCGGCAGCTGCTGTACGGACGTCTTCAATCAGCCGAGCTGGCCCGCAGACGTAGATATGCGAGTTCCATAGACGGTTCTTGAGGATATCACGCACATCGAGAAACTCGCCAGCATCCTTCTTGTAGATATGGACTGATCCAGAGTCCGTGTTCCAGCGGGCTAGATGATCCTTGTACGCAATATCAGCGTTACTACGCACGGCATAGTGTACGACCAGGTTGTAGTGGATCAGATGCATCTTGCTGACTAATGCTACAAAGGCTGTGATGCTGGTGCCACCAGCAATGATGATGTGGTTACTGGCCAGTTTGGCACGAGGCACTGATGGCGAAGGCGGCGATAGTTCAACCATCGAGCCGATCTCAAGGCTATTGTGGATGTACGCCGAACCGCCGCGGGAGGGAACAGCGAGGGCTACGCCGAGCTCGAGCCGCTTGCGGTTACCACCGACGACTGAGTAGGCACGTGTCAGGCCGGTAGGTAGCCGTATACGGATGTAAGAGCCCGGTGTGATCTTGACGTCGTCTTCAGTCTCACCAGTCGGATCGGCTCCTGCGCGCTCCAAGACAAGCCCGAGAATGCGTGGTGTCTCTGGACGACGTTCCGCTACTGTGTACGGTGTCCATTGCTTTTCGAGAACCGCACGCCGTAGCTTCGCCTCAGCCTTAGCCACACGTGCCTTGAACATAGCACGGCTTTCGTCGCCCAGCGTCTCTAGTGCGGCTAGCTCTCGGTTTGCCTCGACATTGTCGACACAGCGGTGTAGGAACTCCTGTACATTGTGTATCGTCCACTGTGGCGAGGATCGGTGTTCGAGAACGATCCGGTCACCGGCCTGGATCGAGCCCTCAGTGAGAACACGATAGTACCAGCCGGTACGAGACTTGACGTAGGTTTGGGGCGCAAAGTTTCGTAGTTGGAAGCGATGGTTCAGCTTGAAGCATGGCTGGCGAGGTAGGACGACTTGGAGACGCAAGTCTTGGCCTACTCGGACGATGTCGCCGATGCATACGTTACGCTCATTCATATGCCTCGTCACGATATTCTCACCAAACCCGCCGGCTACAAAGCGCGATGCGGCCGCAGGGTACTCGGCGGCCCAGGCTTTATAGTGCTCTGAGCAGTCTAATATACATTGGTCAGAGTAAGGGTTGCTTGGTGACAGTGTAGATGCATATCGATATGGTGATAAGAGAGCATAAAGTATGTATATATATAAGTAGCTATGATACCAAAGGATGAAGAGATACTTACAGCCATGAACTGCCTTATCAATGCCGCCGTGGAAGGTTGGATCGTGCTCGTCAGCGTCAAGGCCCAATTTGTTAACGTAGACTGGTCCATCTCGCACGGTCTTATCTATTGCAGAATCAATAGTCAAGCCTTCCATGCGTTTCATGCGACTGGTGCGCACTTGAAGAACGACATCTTCGGTAAATGGACGCTCTAAAGCGGCGATATCAACAGCCATGTTAAGTAACTATCAGTTAATTAACTTGTAAGGTTTTCACTAGACCCTAAGATGTAACCCTGAATGAAGTTAATTCTTTTTACTAAACCTTGGATCTCTGGCTTCTTCTTTTGGCTGATTAAAACTCAACGGACTGCTTTGGAGACGACCGGTACAAGCAGCATCGTAATATGACGTCATGGCTAGGGTAAGAAAACCAAATGCTAATCTAAGTTGACGGCTTGCTGTTGGGCACACTTTTGGACGCATGGAGGCCTTACAGAACTTCCCACCACTAGATTTTTGGGCATTTGACAGATACATTTACGTATCTCTATATAATAAGCATGACTATTTAACAACACCTGGCTAGTTGGAGAACAATTCAATAAAATTGGACGCAGGCTAAACGAAGGAAAGAGGCAAGGAAGACACTAGATAATAGAAACATAAACAAAGATATAATGTAAATAGACTAGAAACACCTGATATTTTCTCGAAACTGTATGTACATATATACAACTACTATGATGGATAGTTGAGGCTACTACAGTGATTATGGTTCTAAATCACAAATGGTGCATTACTTTGTAGCATGCATATGCATGATTCCAGCTGATGTGATCACACTACATATACATGAAATGATAGAACTAGCGAGATAACGGTGCTCTCATCCATCTCTATCTTTGTTTTTGTTTTTATTTGTGTCCCCAATTCTGTTTCTGTTAATTTTGATGTTGGTACGACAACTCTGCATATATTGTACATGCATGTCGCTTCGGCACCTATAGTGGAAACGAAGGCAGAAACATAAGCAGCTGGATCTGTAGGCTTGGATAACCGCATGGAGAGCGCCTTTGGCGGCCAAGATAGGGCCGCGGCCTAGTTTTTCATAGTGTTGATATCGTGACTGACACGGTGCCTGTATCTGTATGATGGGCACATCAAACAGAACTAGAGTTCGCAGCAGCCTTGATAAGGCAAATGGAAATCATAACCAGCATGCCATTGTGCATAACTGTATTTTGCGTTGCCTCGCGTAGTAATCTGAAGATGGTTCTTTTGCTATTGGCTAGGCATCTAGAGAAGGACGGTATAAAAGAGTGACAACTCACACAGCCATCAAGATTTGGTCATGGTGCATATATGATAGATAGTAGGCCAATTATGGCTGCATTCTTCAAAATATGTTAAAAGCGATAATACAATTCGGCCTTATCTCTCTGCCCATTTCTCCCCCCTTTCCTTCTCATTCTTTTCTTTCTAACAAGAAAATTTCTTTTATACTAGCTTATGATTTGGTTCAATTTTCTCTTCATCTATAAAAGACTGATATCATACACTTTTATACCCACTCATCTCCTCAATTTATAACTAGCTGCCAAGATCTTCCTCTTATCACAATCATAAAAAGCTAGATTTTCTGTACTAAATCTGCCTATCTCACCCTTGAACTATCCTCCACCCGCTGACCACTGCTTTGACAAGATAAACACTGAATGATGTCATGGAATCCGTGACCGAGTCTAGAAATAACTATGGTGAGTCGGGGCCTTCTTATAACGGAGATTCTGAAGCCGTCCGCCTCGACTCCAGGGCAGAAATTGAACAGCTCGATAAACCACAGTTGAACGGGGAATCTAAGGATACTGAGGAGCCTGTGGTAGATGTCGAGATAAAACCGATTCTAGATGAACTTTACTCGGAACAAGGCCCTTTTGGCAGTGCTATTAAAGATAACGGTTGGTGCCTGACTATCACCACAGTGCCCCCAGAATGCGGCGATGATCTGTTTATCAGCCCAGCAATCACAACTAAACACGGCCCAGAGCTGGTAGATTGGTATATCCCACCTGGCGGATTCCCCTACAGCTTCTTGGGCACACCCTCGGAGCGACCTCCACTAGTCTTGAACTATAACAAAGACAAAGACTACGGTCTTCCCAGTGCCCTGCGGTTCTATGAAGATAGTACACCACCAGAGATATTGCGTATATCACGTGATGTCACCGACACCGTCTGTATCGAGCACAACGTCCGTCCACTACCGCCCATGCAACCACCAGAAAGCGAGGATGAATTCGAGGAAGAACTAGATAGAACCCTGCATGGCCCAGTATCAATAAGACTGGGACGTCTGCTTAAGCCATCAGACCCAGACTTTGTCTCGGGATGGGACACGTACCTAATCACTAATAAAGCATCAGTTCAGCGCAGTGTGGAAAGCCCGGGGTATCTGAGAATACGAAAAGCCCCGGATATCTCTAGATGGCTGTCTCGAGGTGGTTTCGAAAGTGACCCGTTAGAGCCTAATTCTCGAATACTTGTATATGGAGTGCCTGTTGAGGAGGAGCCTAGACGAACGGACTCGCAAGAAACGGGACCTCAAGAAATAGAGCCTCCAGCAGCAGAGCCCGCAGTAACGAGAGAGCCTGAAATAACAGAGCCTGAAGTAGCACCAGCTATCCAGACAGAAGAACCCGAGGCACCACGGGTACAGACACCGGCACCACAAGCATTGATAACCCCCTCTACAGAGCGCGAAGAATTATTCACGACTCCAACATTGGAAATGCCGGTTGATGACCGACATGTCCGGCCTAATAATAAACGGAAGGGACGCCAAATTAGCCTGGCCCGCCTTTGGGCCGCCTTTGTGCCCTTCCGTAGCGCCTCTTCTTCCTCGATGGGCCGAAGTACTAGCAACTCCGGCTCGCTGATCCAAACGCCATTGTCCCAGGGCACAAGCGAGCCACCCGAGAACCATCAACGGAGCTCTGCTCGACCAGGCCAGTCACCGACCAATGTACAGAAGAAGCCAAAGTTCAGCTGGCTGCGCCTGGATCAACTGTTCCAGAAATCCAACGCTGCATCCAAGAAGACTGTTAAGTAGGTGTCCCTTTCCATATGACCTCGATATAGGAAGGGGTAGCTAACCCTAGATAGATGCAATATCTGTCTCGATGTCCTAGATCCAAGCGCTGTGGTAGAGCTTCCGTGCCATAGCTACTGCACTGAATGTTTCGAGAGATTCTTGGAAACCATCCTACAGTGGCCACTGAGTTGCTGCGACAATCAGATCGGCCTAGACATCATTGAGGCGAACTGCTCGCCTGGGCTCACTAACCGGATGCGTGCCCGCGCTGCTGAACTTTCCGTGCCAGCCAATGCTCGACTATACTGCGCCACGCGGAACTGCAACGTATTTGTAGCACCGGAGAATATCAACACCGATACAAACCTTGGCCAGTGTACCGACGACCACTTGACATGCACGAAGTGTCGCAACGTTGCCCACGGCGACGGCGAGTGTCCGCCTCCCAATCAGGACCTATTGACCGTAGTGTCGCTAGCAGCCGACTATGGCTGGCGCCACTGCATTGATTGCAACGTGCTGATCGAGCATACTGACTTGTGCCAGCACATGACGTGTCGCTGCGGTGCCCAGTTCTGCTACGTGTGCAACACGCCCTGGTTATCGTGCTCGTGTTCTATGAATGACTTGTACGAGTACAAGGCCCAAGCCGCGGAGAGAGTAAAAGCCCGCGAGCTTCGCGAGAGCAGAGGTGAGGCTGAGGTGCGCCGATTATTGACCATCATAGCTGAGACCGACCAAGCAGTTGCTGAGAAATCCAAGGCTGATCAGACAGCAACTGATAATGGTGAAGGCAGTAGCCGAGATCTTCATCAGTCATCGTCAACGTCACAGCTTGAGGATGCGGAAACGGCTCAGCGCCTAGCTCAAGAACGCGCTGCTAAGAAAGCTGCCCGAGACGCTGAAATTGAGCATCGCCACGCCCAAGAAGACATACAGCGCGAAAATGTACATCAAAAGTACGGCATCATGCGCCGCAACATGGAAACCTTGACCGCACAGCAGCGTGCCTGGATGCTCAACGACTTCAAGTCGAGACGCAAGAATATCGACGTCATAGGCGAGGCGCCTGAAGTCGTCGCCGTACAAAAACAGAACTCTGAAGCTCTCAGAGAACACCGACTCTGGGCTCCACGTCGTGTCAAAGTCATGCAGTCACGACTAGACATCGAGCACAATCAACGCACAGAAGTTGCGGCTTTCCTCAGAAAGCAACATCACAAGAACCTCGAAGAGCACTTTATCAGCGACTTCGACGCTGGCCGACTCGTCAAGGCAGCGATGAAACGTTATGACAAGTCACAGAAAGAATCGCGTGCATTCTGGGAACACTGGAGCAAGAAGGTCACAGCCCATCTGGCCGCTAAGATCGAAGCTGAGATCGAAGACGAGGTGGCTAGATCGGATTACGATGTCTTGAGGAGAAGGAACGAGCTGAAGCAGGACGAAATCAACGCGAGTGAAATGGCCGCTTCGCATGAGAAGTGGTTCAATGAGGTTACGCAGCGCCGCATGGAGATCATTGCGACTCAGGAACGCCGCGAACTTGAGGGTATCAACGCTAGATCTGCACGGGCTGACGCTGAGGCGGAGGTTGAAGCTGAGGTCGAAGATGCCCTTTATGCCTGATCAAGGACGGGGGCGTCACAATATATTGCACGAGCATTTCGTGCTTGATAATAGGTTGAGGTATGAGGAAGTTGGAAAACAATCTAAGATGGAAGGAGAAGTCGATGTTCATTAACCCAGTTTAACCCTATGTTAGTCATGTGTTCGTGACACAAGCCGTAGATTTTACAACTACATGTACAAGTTAATGCGTTCTACGATAAGATGGACGTTCTAGCTGATGAGGAGATGATACTTTAGAGAATCCGGTAGTTTGATTAGTTCCAGTTTTTAGGACAAGTAGCACATGTTAGGACGAGATGGAGGTAAAATATAGTCTTCATTTTCATTTTCATTTCTTAGCTTCCGCTTGTGATCCCTCTTAATAGTAAGCCCGTGTCTGTGGGGCATTAGCAACGCCAGATTCTTCGTCCGAACTCTCATCTTCCTCAGCTACAAATGCCTCTGTTGGGTCCAATGGCGCCTGCATACGTTCAAGAACGTCGGTGTCCAGCTGAGGCACCGGCCACTCTTTGATCACATGAATCTCGCGCCCTGATGGCATCTGGCCGAGTAATGTTCCTGGTGCCGGGATCTGCTGCGCGAGAATTGTGTCGTTCGTCTTTGTCCACTTTGCGTATAACAAAGCAACAACTCGAGTCTCTTCTAGTTTGCCGCCGTCGCTACCCCAGCCTGTTTCCTTAGTCACTCGGCGATCTTCACGCTTCTCGGCCCATTCACGCCGTAGACGGCCAAACCCTGAGCCGCTGCCGGATGAACTGTCTTTCTTGGTGATGTCCTTGACGTCCACGTCTAGTTCTTGCAGTGCTGCCTTGAGCCATCCTAAGGCTGTGCCGGTCTGGCCGCCAAGATCCGCATCGATTCCAAAGAATCGACATGCCTTCGCACGACTGCTCTGTCGTAGGCCTGTGATGTACTTGATCAGATCGCCTTCCGGCTTAGCTGTCCGGCCAGCATGCGTCGCCATAGTTGCTGCTGTTTGCAGTAGAGAGAGCGCCTGTGACGCATGATCCGCGGCTGCTAAACATAGTCTGGCAAACAGATGGGCACGAACTTTGGGCATATCTGGCGCCTTATACATCCATTCCTTGTCGTCAGTATTACGCTCTTGAGCGACTACTGCGGGGTAAGGGTCGTCTTTGAGAACTGCCAGTAGCGTTGCCTCTGCGTGACTTAGAGCAGCCAAGGCCTGCGCTGTAGCTGGTGCAACATCGATACATGAGACTGGTTGTTGGCTGCTACCGAGAGCATTGGCTCGACCAGATATATACGTAGCCAGTGACGCTGATTCAAGTAGATGGCGCGTGGCTGCCTGGATGGCCGATACTCTATCGCTGCCACTGACCACTATTCCACTCGTAGCAAACAACGGCCGCAGAGCCGAACGTGCCTGCAGAACATAGCAATTGGCTAGCGCAATGCCAACAAAGGTGATTTCGTCGTCCAGCGTCGAGATCTTAGCACGCAAACTCTTGCCCGGTACAGCCAGTGAGGTGTCTTCGAGGGCCGGCGTCCATGCCAGCTGTGGCACACATGTCATGACCACATTGACCCCTCTAGTTCGCTGCGGCTGACTGTGTTGCGGACTGAGGCCGGCGTCTAGCGCTAGCAGATACGGTATATAGGTGGTCAAAGCCGCCACCACAACAGCTACGTGCGGGACCTGCTCGGTCGGTGAGAGCCGCTTGTGTTTCTTCAATGCATCGCGGACGACACCACGATGGGTTGTTGCAGCCAAAGTCAGCGACGGGTGCGATAGGCAGTCGAGACTGGATGTGAACGAGGTGCTGGAGGTAGTAGGGAGCGTGAATGGGAACGGCATTGCAAGGGTTCTGTTGAGGCGGTTTTTGGTGAAAAATGGTAAGCTGAGATTTACCCGGTCATCGGAAATCGCATGTTGAAGCGGAATCGACAGTAATCGTTTCAAGACAATCGATATCAAGCTCGTTTGAGAAGCTCTTGGCATGCCCAGCTTGGGCCGTGTTGAGGGAAGCTCTATGGCGTCACTAGCCGAAACTAGGGTTACAGCTGGAAAGCTAGGGTTTTATGTTGATGATGCCATGCTAACACGGTTCTAATTGTTTGAGTAAGCTAGCTTTAGACCCACTTTAAACCTGGCCGACAATCTGGACCTGGTTGAGCTTTTCTAGCTTGGATCGTCAAGCTTTTAACAATTGAAGCCAGAATTCAGTTCATCCCACCTTGAATTTGGTGAAGCCGTGCGTCGCGTTATTTTTTGAGTCTCTTTGAACTGGCTTTCAAAACTATCTACTCGACTATAACCATTTACCGGCCTGGTTGATCCGATATCCAGCCGTGTTCCAACAAAAAAACGCCCTACATAGGCTCATCTCGCCTATATACACGACTGCTAGATAGATCATCATCATAATGGCTCCCTCGCCCGCCTCCCACAAGCCGCGCCGCCGCGTCAAAGGAACGTCGCCGTCTCCCGGTCCGCGTCCTTCTTCTTCGGCCTCCAACGCCGGCCGTCCCAAGTCATCCGCTTCGAATGTCTCTGTGGCATCCACCTCGTCCGATACCTTCTATAGCAAAGCACCGACGTTCCCGCTGGCGGCCTTTTTCTGGCCCGCGCGCAGTAGCGGCATGTCGGCCTGGGAAGTCCTGCCATTGACTCTCATGGTTGCCGTGCTCTTCCGCTGTGCCGTTGGCCTCTGGGGTTACTCGGGCTTCCAGCGTCCGCCGTTGTTTGGCGACTACGAGGCTCAGCGTCACTGGATGGAACTGACAGTACATCTGCCCATTTCGCAGTGGTATTTCCACGATCTGCAGTGGTGGGGTCTCGATTATCCGCCTCTGACGGCGTACCATAGCTGGCTGTGCGGTATAATCGGCAGCGCCATCAACCCGGAGTGGTTCGCCCTGTTCGCATCACGTGGCCTGCACGATGCCAACCTGAAGGTCTTCATGCGTGGTACTGTGCTGGTCAGCGAACTGCTTATCTACGTACCGGCTCTAGTTGTTTTTGTGCGCCGTTACAGCCGTCTGAGCAACGTCACTGTCTGGTCGGCCTCGGTTGCCCTGTCCGCAATCCTGCTACAGCCGGCTACACTGCTTATAGACCATGCCCATTTCCAGTACAACACCGTGATGCTTGGCTTCGTTGTTGCTAGCATGAGCAGCATGCTGGCCAACCGCTATCTATGGGCCGCTGTCTTCTTCGTGGCTGCGCTGGGCTTCAAGCAGATGGCCTTGTACTACGCTCTGCCTGTGTTCTCTTTCTTGCTGGGTAGCTGTGTTTTCCCACGCCTTAACCCAGGCCGCCTGTTTTCTATTGCCGCTGTCACCGCCGTTGCATTCGTCTTGCTGATCTTGCCGCTGGTTCTCGGCGCTCTTCACGATGCGGCTGCCGGTATTGATGCTCGGCCTGAATGGGACGGCCCTCCTGCTCCGCTACCGATTTTCACTTTCTTAGACGATATCCTAGATCGTGAAGCTGCTTATTATCCTGTTGTTCAGCAGCTTGTACAGATGGTCCACCGTGTATTCCCTTTTGCACGCGGTCTGTTTGAAGACAAAGTGGCCAACTTCTGGTGCGCCGCTAACGTTGTATTCAAGTTGAAGTACCTTCCCGCTGCTTTATTGCAAAAGGCTTCTCTAGGTTTGACTTTGGCGTCTATTCTCCCGGCCAATATTCTATTGTTTTTGTATCCGCGTAAGAATCTCTTGCCGTTTGCCTTTGCTACTACTGCATGGGGATTTTTCCTATTCAGCTACCAGGTTCATGAGAAGAGCGTTCTCCTGCCTTTGCTTCCCATGACATTGTTGCTGGCAGGCAAGCACGGTCTCCGTACGGACACCCGGGCTTGGGTTGGCTTTGCCAATCTTCTTGGTGCCTGGACCCTGTTCCCGCTTTTGAAGCGTGTGGATTTGGCCATGCCCTATGCAGTTACTACGCTTCTATGGGCGTACCTGATCGGTGTCCCTCTTCCCGTACTAGTCGAGCCTATTCCCGAAGGCCAGTCTTGGTGGCTACGAGTTGGTGCCAATGTCCTCCACAGTTTCTTTTACATCGTGATGTTTGTGTGGCATGTAGTTGAAATCTTTGTGCCCCCGCCAGCCAACAAGCCCGATCTATGGATAGTAGCTAATGTTGGCGTTGGTGCAGCTGGATTTGCGATCTGCTACTTGTGGTGTTTTGTGCGGTTAGTCACGGAGCTTGGATTTTTTGGAGCAAAGGTGCCCAAGGCCAAGACGAAGTAGACAAGTTACTAAAAAAAAGGGGCCAATGCCTGTGGTGGCTGTTCTTTGATTCTTCGTTGTCGTTTATATATTTGCTTTTCTTGTTGTTTCTAGCATATAGAATTAATCATAAACTTGATTTGGCGGTTGCCTATATCATGTCTTGTCTCTGGGTAGCTATGATTATGTTTTTGTAACTTGACCTAACTATACTATGTATTTCTTTCTGACTTGAAGTTTTGTAGATGTTTATGCATTCTCATACGTTATATTCAACTTCTCAGTATTGATACAATAATTTATGTTTTGCGTGGACTTTGCACAATTCATTCGACTTTGCCACAAATCTTTGATCCTTTCAGTGACAAGGTAACGTTTCCATTTGATTATGTGTGTTTATACACATACATATACATACTATAGTTCAACTCAAAGAACAGAGCAGATCCGCGCGAGATCGAACCCTTCATGTTGCCCGATGCAGGTTAGTTTGTCCCAGCTACTATCAAATGCGTTTTGAGAAAGAATGCTAATGGCTATCTAGTTATACGCATATTTTACTTTCTTTCTTGCCTACTGAGATGATTGGCTTGGTAACGCCTTAAAGAAGAAATACTTACTATATACGCAGTCATACACTCTGTGATACTGTGCTCTGCCGTCGAACAGCGCAATTATCAGGCTGGAACAATTACTCAAGCCGACCATTCTTTAGCTTGCTGAAACGGCTCAAAGAGAGTCTCTGTGTCTTATATATAGGTGTCAATGACTAAGAATAACGTATAAGCCACATCCTGACAGCTTGGAAACATTCCATGCCACCACGTCCCTAAAAACAACGTCATCATGCTGGCTTATGATATGTAGATAAGCCACTTTATTTTTTAGAAACGAACCATATAAAATATTTGGTACTTCCACCTTATTGGAGACGAGAATATAACCTCATTTCAACATTTTGGAGTTGTGTAATTAAATATGGATGTCAGCGCACTTGTAGCGTCAAATATGTTTCTTGGATCCAATCAAGGCATTTCAGGTTTTGTTTCAACATACAACTACTAGAAGCTGAATGAACAAGACCATATTGAGATAAGGAAATAGTTATGCTGATAGCCAGCGCCGCTAAGCATAATATAGGAAGAGTTGTAAAATAATAATAAAATAAAGTACCGAAATGTGGTGTAATCCGAAGCAACAGCCACATGTTCATTTTTGTGCTTTATCTACATGTAGAAGATTATACGATGTGTAGTACCTATACATGGCTTTATATTTGGCTGTCCGGAGAGATATAATTCAAGGGTGCCAATGAATATCGTCACATGACGGCATCGATGTAGAGTCCCCCTTCTCTATACATACAGATATATATAACTACGTAGTATTTTATTGAGAGAGCAGCAGCAAAAAGGAACAAAGTACTTTGCATATATACGCGTTGATAGTTGAACACGCAATTCTTAGTTGTTAAATAAGCTAGGAATGAACAGGGCCCGGAGAGGAACGTAAGAAATCACGAAAGAAAGAAATGTCAGTTTGTCAGGCTTCGTTTTCTTTCAAGTGCTTGCTCTCGAGCTTTAGTGTGTATGTACATATATTTGTATGCCAGGCCATTAGGCCATAGTACGACCACTTCTTTTTGTAATACTTCTTGTTTCTTCTCCTGTGTACATAGTTGTACATACATAGTTATAGGTTATAGTTGCAGATCTCATTGACGACAGCAACCATAACAACACAAGATACCTCACCCTTCTTCCCCTCCCCTTATCACGTTTTCTTTTATCTTGGACATACATGGCCTGCACGCTTATACAGTGCCATTTTCTAAGGAACGAACACAATCAATCCAACGGATATTCCCCATGATCAGACAAAATCTCAAGCGAACAGTTCTTCGACGCACTATGGGGGCTTATTCATGTTTAGTCTAATACTCTATATTTATTCGTAATAAAATGTAATCTTAGGACCTGGAAGGTACAGAAGAAGGCTAAGATCGCCAATTTGGAAGTACTTTTACAGCTAGTGGAATAATCATGAGAGACCCGCTTTTTTGTTTATCGTGTAAGTGAATCAAAGAAATAATGTGAACAAAGCGGGCAAAATGACTCTCCAACCTCATTTCCGGTGGCCTGCCTCATAATTTTTATAAGTATTTTGTGACAATAAATAGGCCTTGAAGCAAAGGAAAAACGAGGAAGAGCATGAAAAAATCTAACCGGAAACATCAAGTCGTCGATGTAAGGTTTGTGTATGTGTGATATCGATATTGTATCGTCGTACCAACGGTTTGTCTTGGCAGCATATAAATGTACTTTTTAGCTTCTATCAACATATTGCCAGATGTCTTGGCAGTCTAGACGTCAAAGAGAAGATGGCAAAATGCAACTACTAACGAACAAGCCAAGTACAAAGAAAACTGAAGTGTTCCTGACGGCATCTGCAACGACCGGACTCACCTAATGGTGAAAATACGAAGACGGACTCCTCTTTTGCTTGTTATTCCAGAAAAGAGTACGCTTTCAAAAGACGCTTGTTTTCTTTGAGGTCGATATATTGGCGGGCTAATTATGTATATATGTAGTACTTGCAACGATACATCGAAGTAAGACACCAAAGAAGGACCCCATTGGAAAGCTAGACTGTCCGTCGTCTTTTGTGCATATCGACAGCCACCAAGTTAATATCAAAGAGAAACTGGGCGAGAAAGCCTGCAAATGCCACCTGCTTATGTGCAGCCCACGGCCAGACTCTTCCTTACCTTTTTTAGTTGCCATTTTCCTTCCTTCTTATTAGCTCCATTGGATTCCCCTCAGTGTTCTTCTTTTCTTCCCCTTCTTCTTTTATTCTTCGGTTTCTATTCTTCAGTCCTTTTCACTTCCATACTTCAAATTTCTGCATTACGGATATTTCATCGCGTATTGTGTTTGTTCATGCCTAATAAGCTGGCTTCTCATACAGCATTGCAACTAGAACTAGGAATCCCACAACCAATACCTTTGTCTCACGTATTCATCACTTGATCTTAGGCGTCAATATGCGTGGTATCCGGAGTTTGATAGTCATGGCTAGCACTGCTATCGCCCTTGAGGCTCTACCTACGGCAACACGCTCGGATGTTCCAGCTGCCGGCGCCACCCACGTCCGAAGAGACTCCGCTTCAACGACCACTGCTATAAGGACCATCACCACTGATGTAGCCACGGATTCTTCCGCGGCTACATCAACAAGCTCTATACATACAATTTTAGTCGGCTATGTAAGTTGAAATGCTGCATGTAGTATGGTTATAAGCAAGCCTCTAACGTTTTATAGAACGGCTTCAAGTTCAGCCCAAACACCACTAACGCAGATGTCGGTGATACGATTGGTACGTCTTAGTATTCTTATGCCATGATTCTGTTCCCTATAGCCGTACTAATGTGAATCGTTCTAGAGTTCCTCTTCTATCCCGGCGGCCATTCAGTAGCCCAGGGTGATGTATCCCAAGCCTGTATTCCGTACGAACTGGCCCATGTTGGCGAGACGGGCTTCTGGAGCGGAACACAGTATGCACCCGACTCGAGTAACGTAAGTAGAACCTCGTCATCGTTGTCAGCATTCAAGATGTCGGTTTCTTTCGCTAACATGGAATGCCTTGTTTCTAGCCTGCTTCCTGGACTGTCCAGATCAACAACTCTGATCCAATCTTCTTCTATTGCGGAGCAGACAACTCATGCAAAGGAGAACATATGGTTGGAGCTATCAACCCCGTAAGTCTATGTATCTTCTAGTCGCCATTTTGTCTTCGAAAGCCGCTAACACGCTATCACCTGGTCAAGAACACGTCGGCCGATTTTACCTTTAACCACTATTATTCGCTTGCAGAAGAAGCCTCGATTCAACTTCTACCCGGTGACAGCTGGCCCAGTGAAGGCGGTACATTGACAACAGCGAGCGGTACTTCTTCATCATCGACATCAACCGCCTCTGCATCCTCTCCATCGGCGTCTTCCACAACCCACCAAGCCCTCTCACCTGGTGCCATTGCCGGCATCTCTATCGGCGCAGCGGGCGTCATACTCATTGGTGCCGCACTGATCTACTTCTGTGGCCGACATAGTCGCAACAGTCAGTCCCAGAAACGTAATTGGCCATGGGGTGGTTCGCAGATGAACAACGGCATTGGCCCTGGACACCCGGCTGTCATGCCCGGCCAGGATATGCAGGATATCAAGGCTACGTCGCCGATGCTGGCAGGCTATCCCAACACGCCCCTACATCAGCAACAAATGCACTTCAATGGCGGACAAACGTCGCCTCAGTTCGCGCACTACTCCATGATGAGCAACCAGGAACAGACCTATCAGTAAGTCCATACCCGCCATAACGTCCCTTCGTTCTCTATATACAGTGCCGTAGGTCTAACAAAGCACAAGAGCCTCTAGCTATCAACCATCTGAGCTTCCTGGCAATGTGTCGTTCGTATGCCAGCCCGATGGCCAAGCGGCTGAGCTCAACGCCTCGCCTATCGCGCGAGACCAGGGCGCTGATGCCTCTCCTATACTAGGACGGAACCCTCCACAGTCTCCCAACTCCGAGGTTATAACCTCGCCATTGCCACAGTATAGCGCGTCCCCGAATCCGGGTAATGATCGCAGCCCGGGAGGTTTCTCCTTTGTGACTTATACGAATGAAGAGTTGGCATACCAGACCTCACCACCTCGGCCAAAAAACTAATTAGATTAAGGACGCTGTTGATATTATGGCTTAGGGTTGATTCCTGCTTGTAGATTTATGTTTGTTCTGATTTTTTCCATATCATAGCTTTTCTTAGAAATGTTGTTTGTCGTTCTATCCTTCTTCCCCACAATATATACATAATATCTTTTTTGGCATATACAGTCAAGCGTTGTATAATCTTAGTGATTCAGATACATACATAATATAGTCAAGTCAAAGTTGATCTCTCCCACTGTCAAGCCTAGTCCATGGTATTAAAAGTCAACCATGACACCTCAACTGATCGACAACGAGGTTCAAACTCTAAAATTACTATTTATGAATCCTAACGACTTCTAACACTACCTGTTCTTGGCTTTTTCTTCAGTCGATATCGTAAACCTCCGAGTTCATGTCAAAGAGAGTTTGATTCAATTTCATCCTTAGTAGACTGTTTTTTATAGCAACTAACCCAGAAACGGGTGACAAAAGATATTCAATAGCAATTTGTCGATCAAAGACATGGAAGGCTGGTTTCCAACTTGCTACATATCTAAAGAATTCTAAATAGCCGGGCCAGCGTCGTATTTGTGTCCAGTCATACTTTGTTTACCCAGTGCAGATTGCTACGGAAAAGAAGAAAGAAGAGAGCACACTGCAGCAGAACGTGACCTACTTAATAGTGTCTTAATCACCCCAAAGGGGGGGCCAAATCTATACCATAAACGGCTCTAGTTACTCGAAAATCTATTACTGTCAAATTGGCAAACATCACATGTTATCTCAGGCATAGTTTCATGGCGTTCTACCCATACAGTATCACCTCTATAATCCACTACATCCGCCATCAACTACATACAACAAAATATAACTAAAGGGTCGTGTAAGCCGATACCGAAGCGGCACCAGTGCTTGAAATGGCAGCTTGTAACGTAACGGGAATCTCAGGGATCTCGGGTGTATCTACAGATATTCAGCAGGGATGAAAGAAGCAGGACAAAAGATATGGTTTCCTTCCAACTCTATCGCAAGCCAATAGCCAAAGTGCTAATCATTTTAGGCAACCCCGGAGCGCCAAGAACTAGAGTTGGGCCAGGGTTAGGCCTGTGCTCTTGGATTTGGTTGTATACTTAGCAAGTGTGTTGTTCTATATATTCGAGAACAAGACATTGACGTTATGGCCTATAGGTCAGTCATCCACGGTAAGCCGTAAGACAGGTACGAGGATAGTATAGTATTTGCGTGAGCCCAACTGGCTCAAGTCAGCAAGTTAACGAACAGACAGAGAAGGCCAGCTGGCATTGTCGAGAATAGTAATGTAGTAGTTTTGAAGAGTCAAAGCTTGGCTGGGTCGAACAGACCAGCGGGTTGTGTGTTAATATAGAAGCCCTATAATAAACAAACACGGCAATATAGCTTAAGATACAGCACATATAACGCAGAAAATACACGTCCGGATGGTGCCGATCATGGAAGAACATGAAGAAGAAAAAACGAAGCCCAGTTGGATGGCACAGTAAGTTGAACGGCGTGGGCGAACAGACACCAATCAAGACGAGCAAAACAGAACATTGCTAAGTATACGTGACTACATGTGTATACACATATATATGTAGCTAACTAACTGTGCAAACGGTTATAGTTCTGATCTGGCTTACCAAGATGCAAGTCAACGAATGATTTTGGTTTCTTTCTCTTGTATTGCATCAGGAACAGGCTTCTTCTTCCTTGGGCATGGGTCAAAGCGCATCAAGTACTGTACACTGTGTTTTTTAGCATAGAAATACCTGCCTATCTTGCGCACAAACTACCGGTCTACATAGGCTATCAATAGAAGCGTCATGTCTACATGTTACGGGATGCCAGCCTTTCTATCACTAGATGCTTGTGTGAGTTACAGGGAGGTCATGAGACGCAGAGTGAGGTGCAGATAAATGCTCTCTTGTGTGTTTATCTACAGTAAATAATCTAGATTTATTGCTTCAATCACTGATATGTTCTCTTTGCTTCTATCTACATATCTTCTTGTACCTCTTCCAATGGTCCCTTCAAACAGGCCCCGTCATGGCTGGGATCCCCTGTATGCTTTGTAACTTCTACGGCGAATCCCCCTGTAATGCGGTCTGTAATTGGGCCTGCAAAAAAAGAAAACGGAAGCACGAAGAGAAGAAAAAAAGACAGAGCGGCCCCTCCCAGATAGCGCCCCGAAAATAACACCCTGTCCCAAAGTTGAAGTCTTGACTAGCTAATTGAGCTCGTCAGGCTCGTTTCTCAACTAACTATAGTCTATAGGCCAGTAGTGCGATAGCTTCAACATTGTCTGTAGTATAGTATACATGTAAGAATTTGATTCTTGCAGCGCTCGTTCTCTGCTTTGATGGTTTAGATGGCTTTGATCATTTCTTAGACGGTTTCTTAGATGGTTTCAGTTGCGCGCTGTCCATCCCAACAAAACACCTTAGTAGAAGCGAAGCCAAGCAAGCCAAAGCCCAGAGTTTTGTCTTTTTTTTTTTTCAGAGTCGCTTGCTGTTCTGGCCACATGATAGTTCAATATAGACAAGTCAGTACAGTACATTGTAGTGCAAGCGAACAGTAATAGCAAATTATATAAAATAAAACAGAAAATAATATCATCAGAATAATATGTAGTACATATGTAGTTAGCGAAAACCGAGCATTAATGCCTTGTTTTTCTTGCCCTCTCTCTCGACTTTGTGCATTCTATTTTCCCTAGCCTTGGTTCTATTTTCTCTCTGCCCATCGCTTCTTGATCTATTCTTGCCGCCGCTATCATTTGCCATACATACTACTACTACTACATATTTACTATACCGCATTTTGCTCTGAAAAAAATTATCAATAAAAGCTTCGACCACAATCACCGGCTTCAAGCATTAGCATCAGTGCTTTTTTCCGATCCGGCCATCTTGCCAACCGTCAATTCATCAACAACAACAACTAAACCAACCCAAAAAAAATACATTGCCGCTTCGATCTAAACACCTGCCTCCCATCTTCCTATATACCCTTTGCGTTACTATACATAGTAGAGACTATTTGTTCGTCCATCAACTCGTCGTCTCCGAGACCCTGTGAACCTGGAGAAAGAGAAACAAACAAGTTAAGCACCAAGTCCAGCTCCCGGTCCAGCAATCTGCAATCTAGGCATCGTGTCCTTCTTTCATATATCTTGCCCCGTCTTCCCTTTCCCTTTCCATCCATCTGTCAATTTCCATTTTCCACCCATCTGGTACCAACCAAACCCACCTCATATTTCATTTCATACTTTCTTCCCTTTTGGTTCCACCACCCAGCCAATCCACGAGCCACATAACAACAGACCAGACCAGGCCTGATCTGCTGTCGCTCACCAAATCTTAATCAGTAATAAATACCATTTTCTTCTTCTTTGTTTCCTCCGCCGCTACTACCGCCGCCATCTAAACGAACTCCTACCATCCTTACGCCTTCTCTTGTTCCTTCTCGTCCTGATAATCGACGACTCTTCGCACGCGACATATACTCCGCTCTACTTTCTCTTTCTGCAAACACCACACGCCACTCGACACAATGGCTCAACATCGCGGTGGTACTATCGGTGTCGGCTACGGCATCAGCTCATCCTCCCCGACCTTCGGCGTGGCGCCAACCGAGTCCGAAGGCGCCCTCGAATCGGTGCGCAAGCTGACCAGCAAGATCGAGGATGTGCTCGATTCTTTCAGCGAGCCTATTAAGCCGTACGTTCCCAATACTCTTCTCCGTCTACGAGTTCGCCACGGCCGTCGCCATGACATAGATTCACATTGCTTGTCTGGCCTTTCCCGCAGCTACTTGCAATGTGTTGCGTACACGCACAGACGCAACATACACATCTAATCAATAACCACAATCACTAACATTCGCAATAGTTATCTGCCCGCAATTGGCCGCTTCCTAATTGTCGTCACCTTCATCGAAGACTCCCTACGTATCATGACACAATGGAGTGACCAGGTGCTCTACTTGCACGACTTCCGCAAAAGTATGAACAAGCCTCAACATGCTAGATACAATCAGATCATCAGCATGCCCTACCCTCTAGACATCTCAGCTCCGTACTAACGCTCACATCGCAGTCCCCTTCTTCCTCACGCACGTCTTCCTCATTGCCAACGTGCTCGCCATGATCTCGTGCTCTTTGCTCGTCATCATGCGCAAGTTTTCTGATTACGCTGTCTTCGGTCTTATGGGCGTTGTCGTGACTCAAGCCCTCGGATACGGTCTAATCTTCGATGTTAACTTCTTCCTACGCAACCTGTCCGTCATTGGCGGCCTTCTTATGGTCCTGTCCGACTCATGGGTGCGCAAGACCAAGGCTTTTGCTGGTCTGCCCAGCCTAGACGAAAAGGATCGTAAGATGTACTTCCAGCTTGCTGGTCGCGTCTTGCTTATCTTCCTATTCATTGGTTTCTTCATGACCGGTGAATGGTCCATCTGGCGTGTTGCCGTGTCTGTCATCGGCGCAATTGCCTGCGTGATGGTTGTTGTCGGCTTCAAAGCCAAGTTCAGCGCCACTCTTCTGGTTGTTATCCTCAGCATTTTCAACATCCTGGTCAACAACTTCTGGACTGTAAGCAGATCATCCTCTAGTCTTTCTTTTTTCCCCACCCCCTCATTGATTCTTCTTCTCTCATGCATTCCATGCAAACAAGCATCGAACTCAAGCAACCGGAAAACAAAGTCACATACTAACTTTTCGTCTCCACTAGCTTCATGAGCACCACCCTCACAAGGACTTTGCCAAGTACGATTTCTTCCAGATTCTGTCTATTGTCGGTGGTCTGCTGCTACTTGTCAACAGCGGCCCTGGCCAGTTCAGTATCGACGAGAAGAAGAAGGTCTACTAATTGCCATTCTTCACTTCTCTCTCTCTTTGTTTGCAGAAGTGAAATGCTTTTATTGTACCACCTTCCATGAAGAAAAAAATCTCGTTATTTATCTTACTCGGCTCTGTCCATGTCTCTGGCTAGACAAACACCCCAGGTTACCGCTATTCCATGTTATGCTACATCTATATATACACTGAAGCATATACGAACGGCCTCGCGCAACAAGAAACTTATGAATACCATGCATCTGTTTTGTTATTCTTTGCCTCTTGGAGTTGAGGCGGATATATTTTGTTCGTAGCACTCATGTCTTCGAAGCTTGTCATCTTTAATAATGTCATCCCATTCGAAGAAATGCGGCACAGCCCTAGCCAGCACCACTCTACTATTGCCTTGTCTTTAGTAGTTGTTTGCTTGTCTTCCCACATTAGATATTGTTTGTTCTTGTTTATTCTGTTTTTATTCCCGGTGTCATATGAAATGGTCGTGCATTTATTATTCTTGGAGCATATGCATTACTTAGTCTCGCATTTTACTGTCTAATTACAGTTGTTATTATATATTGCATGCTATCTTCCACTTTGCTTCTGTGAACAACTTTGCTGTATGCCACCAAATTATTCTCGTATTTCTTTAGGGTTCTTTAGGGTTAAATGGTATCAAAAGGGCCCACGATGGCAATTTTTTCTCAAGATGAAGGTCTAACGAACTGTCTACCAAACCATCAAGACCTAACAATCTAGCCAATTTTCAGCATTTTGTTTATTTCCATATTCATATATCTTGACTTAAAGTTACACAGCTATTTATAAAACATCTTCTTAGAAATCAACTTGCTTCAGCGCCCGTCCCATCAGGTCGCACAGACTCATATATAATAGACACTCTTAAGAGTCGTAGCTGAAGATGGTATGAAGCATGGCCGGCAATTTTTGTCTTTCAAACTCAGCTGCCTTTTTTTGTTTGTTTATTTTTTGTTTTATCTTTTCGATTACCCAAATCAGGAAGATCAAAACAATAATATCAATATTATATATGTTGACAATGATGTTTGTATTGGGATACATAGCTGATTGTTCCTCGCCCATTGTTTTAGGTTCACGCCGATTCAACCAACTTCGAGGAAGGCCTCACCAAAGAGGAAGTACTTTCTCAACTCGTGCTTGAAAACTCAGGTCTTCTTATTGATAGCCGCAATTGGGTATGTTGGCATATTTCTCACCAACTCCATCTTAATACCAACTGACATGTCATATAGGTGTGGTAAGTTATCTGTATATACTTAGGATATTCCGACATCTGAAAAAGCACAAAAGGTGTACCTAAAAAGGATTCGCCTGTCATTACAACGTAGTCCTTCTTTTTAGTGTCTTTTAGCCGTTGCTTAGCTAACAACTTTCATTATGACGAATATAGCAACCTCGCCAATGCAGCCAGCATGATCTGGCATGCGTATAAGTCGTTGCCATCTCCCAGCAACGCGGTGAACTGGGCTGGTACGTTAACGGTCCGGCTCGGCTGCCGATCTGATCGTGTTCCCCTTTTTCTGCATCCCCTTTCCCTCTTTCTCCCTGATCTTCTATAATGAAAAAATATCGTGTTCCGCTATTCTCTTCCGCGGTTCGGTTCCACAATACCTATCCAGGTGGTCTATCATGTTGATCCTCTCCTACATACTTCTATTTGTTCTTGCACGCCTCTACTATATTCTTCTAGTAATCTTCTGCTCCGTGTCACTAACTTCCGAATAGGCTTCTACACCATCGACCCTTCCGTATCTGCCGGAAATCAACTTATCCTCGGTCCGTTTCAAGGCAAGGTAGCTTGCCAGACCATTGCTTTTGGTCGCGGTGTATGCGGCACGACGGCTGCTACCCAAAAAACTCAGCTAGTCCCTGATGTGCACGCTTTCAAGGGCCACATTGCCTGTGACAGCGTTACCAAGAGCGAAATCGTAGTTCCCATTCTAGTGCCCCAAGCCGACGGCTCAAAGAAGTTGGTGGGCTTGATTGATCTGGATTGCACCGAACTCAACGGTTTTGATGAGACAGATCAAAAGTACTTGGAGCAGCTCGCCGAGCAGTTAGCTACAGGCTGTGATTGGTAAATGCTGTCTTTCATCGTGCAGCAGAGTGCGTAGAAAAGGCGTTAGGCCACAACAAACCCTAATCATTTCTAATACCAACCCTAAAGTATATACATGGAATTAAAATAATGCGATGTGGGGCCATATCCTAGCATTTTTTCTAAGAAAATCAGTGTTACAACAGAAAAACAACCTTAAGTGAACAGAAAGTAACTACTTGTTCTAAATTTTAGCGAATTGAAAAAAAAGTAAAAAATTTAGTGAGCTTTACATATGTATGTGTGGTGGTTATTCAGCATTCTTCATAATTCACGAAACATAACATCGTAAATCAACAACACATTAGCCTCAAAAAGGAACGTTATAAGTACAAAGTAGCTTCCTCTTCTTCACATATATTCATTTCTACGCATCTGGCATCATAGACATGAGTGTTTTGATCCGAGCAAGCGTCCTCCGACGCACCGTTGCGCCATCATGCTTTCAACGTCCTTATTCCTTACAGTCTATGGCAATCCGCCTTGCCAGCACCAGCTCCAACACCCGACTCGATGAATCCCGACAGACTGCTTCAAGTATAGTGTCCGTCAAGGCCCTAGAGTATCCCTTGTCGCGTGTCAACCCACCACTCGCAACGCTGCCCGCCCCTCTAACTCTAGCAGAACGTGATCCGTCCGTCTCTATGGCCACTCATCTCATGGGCCGTGCGAAAGCCTATCTAGCATTCTACAAGACCGGTGTCAAGAACGTGTTTGCGGCGCGCAAACTTCTTGCTAGCAGGCGTGTAGTCACAGAAACGAACCCGATGGCTCTACCTAGTGCCCGTGCCGTCCTGGCGGAGTTTGCTGCTACCGGTAAAGTTCCTGCGCATGTATCGCGTGCAGATTGGCTTCTTATACGGCGTGTGAGACATGATATCATGCGTATCCCCATATTTGGCGTGATTCTGGTAGTATGTGGCGAATTGACACCACTGATTGCGCTGTATATACAGGATGTCATGCCGTATACATGTCGACTACCGAAGCAACTAGAGGATGATATTGCGGCGGTAGAGGTGCGGAGAGTGGCCTCGTTTTTAGAGATTGCGCCGATTCTTCCTAAGGGGTACGCGACAATACTTGATGATAAGTCCAAGATGGCAGCTAAGCGTCATATCTTACGCAGCTTACATCTGATTCCGCTCATCCTAGACCGTTGGGCGGGCGGGCTTCTGGCTCCGATTTACTGGGCGCTCAAAGGCTCCTCGAGAGTACAGTTTCTAGCGGTAGATGATACTCTGCTACGTCGAGACTTGGCGGATAATATACTCTCCGATGAAGAGCTGAGGTTGGCATGTGTGGAACGTGGCCTACCAGTTGTCGAGGTTTCGACATGTGAAATGCTGCGAGTATTGAAGTGGTGGCTGTTCCTAAGCAAAGCGAATAGCCGGCCTGAGGAGACAGCGGATGAAATGCAAAAACGGATTGTCGCGTTGTTGACTATGAGGTAAGTGACTATAATGGCCCGGTTACTCTCGTGATCGGATTTGCATATATTTACCATTGTTCTAACAATCTAACAAAACTCTAGACCTGAAAAGTGGATTGGACATCGGGTGCCCTTCCCCGTTACTTCCGATAAACTTTAAGCAGTCTATAAAGAGATGACCAGCAATTCACAGCTTTGCTTTTTCATGTATCACAGGAGTGTTGAAACAACACGTAATAAAACAGAATAAATTTGGAAAAAAAAATTGTACATCACACTAGATTTATGTCATAGATATACAATATTACATGTCCCACTTTGACGTGGCAAGCAAGTCTCTATTCATCATTCATACGACACATAATATACTACCATGGTCTTGTCAATGTTACAGGGACACTATTGTAACACCGATACATATTTGCTTCTCTTGATATGAAACGAAACAATGCAGATATTCAATCCCAGTTGTAAGTGATGTCTTGAAATATTACATATGTATTTCCCATCTGTTGCTTGATTACTCATGTCAAGGAGAGTATAAAATGCAATGTAAAGGCATTTTGCTGATTAGTATAGATTGGACGAGAGACTAATATTTCTTTGTTGTGGTGTACAATTCTACAATTAGGATGAAAGAAGGAAAGCTTTGGCATAAGAATGGATAAACTAGTTATAAAGGCCAAATCAGGATTCTGAAAACAATGTAAAGCTAAGGCGAACAATGTCCCTTAACTCACCGATAATTCATACATAAAGGCATTCATCATGGGAGTTTAGAGCATAATTAACATATGTACAAGTTACAAAAAGAGCCAACTATTGAGAACTTGATACCTAGAAATATCACACTTGGTTAGCCAAGAAAAATGTGGGGATCTACGATTGTACAGATATATATCTGAATCCATATACATATACATTGTACCTTAGTATTCGGCATTTGTATGTTACATGCCATGCCGCTTACTCTACTGCATATGACATGTGCTTTTTCAATGATCTGTTGCAAAGAAGAACTCTAGGCAGCCATATTTCAGAGCCAATTGCCATGTAACGCAACCCAAACATCCCACGTTTAGTTCTCTGGAGATAGTATTGCTTTATATTGTGGTAGTATCAATAAAAAAAACAAGTGCTTCTTTCATGCCACTGAAAAAAATACGGTTTTTCTACGTGGGATGATCGCATGTAAAGAAGCAAAACGTCTTCTAAGAAATCCATACAACAATCAATTTCCACATGTCATGTTTGAGATATACTTGCAACATACTTATATGGAGAACCAAAGACGATATAGAGATCAAGATTGAAATATATCAATATTGTACGAAAGGCAATTGGAAATTGCGTATTGCAGAAACAAAAGGTACTATCAGGGGACAAAAAAAACAGATAAGAAACAAAGCAGTAAAAGTCAAAATAAAGAAACTTGGAGATAAACGGAGTATGATATGAAGCGTCTTCAAAAGACCAGGAGGAATAGAGATGCAGAATGTTTAACAGGAAGTAGCGCAAAAAGTGGTATAATCAAGAATATATATGTTCCTTCGCCTTCAGGAATTCAGGTAGATAGTAGCCATATTCAACGCAGCGAGCTACCTGTCGTTTCCTTTCGGCCATGACAGGCGGGCAACGTTGAATATGTTATACTAGATTAGACTATAGCAGCCACCTTGTGTAAGGAATAGACTTGTTTTTACAACGACGTATCCCTAAGTGACCGGAAGCAACGGTGAGATGGATTATCAGAGTAATGGCACGAGAGTGTGTACAGGCGTGTCCATGTTTGTTATATTTATTCATCGTCGGGGGCGGTGAACAGGCTGATGCGCATACGATGGCTCTGTTAAGAGTAGTGGATAGGTTAGTTTCAGATACAATATAAGGTTTCTCATGGATCACATGCTTAAACATGGAAAGGTGAGTGATGGTACTTACAAAGGGCAACTTGGGAATCACCACGCAGAGAACTGCAACAAAGTTGACAACAAAGTAAAGCAAATCGTAATGTGTGTAATGCGTGCTGAGCAGAAACAGAGCGATAGGCATACTGAGAAGGAACTTCTTGGAAGGTGTATACTGTGCGCCATCGTCGATCTGTTCCCACATGTTGAGATTGTCGAAAGCACCACTGTTGAACTCGAAGGGGATACCGCGAACATGGTGGAACATGATGTAGGAGCCAAACATGTAGGTAATGTTGGTCAACGTCCATGAGGCCTCGGATGTGACACCAGGCATCATGTTGAAGAAAAGCTTCAGGACAGCAATGAGCACCAAGTGAATAGTCCAGGCACCTAAGCACAGAAGTACATGTTAGCTTACATTTGCAATACAGAGATTCGTCAGAGTACTCGACAGCTACGTCACCAAAACGCTATCACTATAGAGGTGAGATATTTAGACTGGAAACAAACTTGCCCTTTGCATTCACCCAGTTGGCATTCAGGTTGGGCACAACGGCCTGATCACTAATCTGCTCTAGCGTCTCCGGCGGCTCATGGTAGACCTGCAAGATGCTACTGCTACGCCGCCTCCGTACGTTATCACCAGAGTTCTGTTCGGCCATGTTGGTGCTAAGATAGGTTCCGCTGGAGCTACGATTGCCGGTGGAAGCAGGAGGTGTAGATTTGGTGGCACTTTCGTCGTGGGCGACGGTGCGCTGGAGGAGAATTGGGGACGACAGTTTGGCGGTATTTCCGGGGTAATCTGGGGGGGAAAACGAGAAATTTGATGAAGCAACGACAAAGCTTGGTTCGAGAGCGCTGAAGCAGTGTCGAGAATTGTAAGAACGGAAGAGCTGTCGAGACAGGAGGTGGACGGCACAATAGCGGGATGAAGGCTTGCTGACGGGAAAGCGAGGGTACGTTTGGGGGGAAAGATTGTGGATCTGGATAGTACTAGAAAGTGCGCTCAAAGATGATGGGGAAAATATAAAGAACACTAAGTATGAAGTACAGGCTGTTATTGGCGATCGAGTATCTTAATGCCGTGAGAGACCGGATATACTGCCGGGGTTTGATGGCGGCAACGGCGCGTGGAAAGGGGCGTGGGTGGTCTCGATTGTGCTGGGTTGATGTCACGAGACGATTTGTTCAAAGTGGATGAGATTCAGAAGAAGAGGAAGCGAAAAAAAAAAAGTAGCTGTTCGGTAGTATAGCGTTGCTTAAGGCTTGGCTAGCATAGCAGGCGCTTTGGAAGTGGAACTATTTGCTAGGCTAAGCCAGGAACCTGGTGTTACTGTGAATGCTACTGTGAACCACTAGCTACATTGCTGGAGTTTACTGAGATTACTGGTATTGATAGCTGGCCCCGGGAGCGCCAGAGAGCAAAAAAATAATACCGCCAGTAGGGATGAGAAAAAAAACAAAAGACCACCTTGGGGCGAATTGCCTAGAACAATGGAGTCTTGAGGTCCGGTGACTAGAAAAAATCACCCGGCAGATGAAAGCCTACATATATACATGTATACTATGTATCTTGGAGCACGGCAAAGTCTAGAATTAGAGAGGAGGTGTCGCACCTTTAACATCATTGAGCCAACTAGATTTCAAAGCACTCCATCCTCTATTTTTGCATAACACTAGCTTGGTCTTTGTTGATGCAGACAGTGCTTAGCACAGTGTACGTCGTCATCCGCTATCCGCCAAAATCACTAGTTTTTTGTAGTCACAGGTCCCAAACAGGCGGACAGCTGGAACTCAGAACCCAAAAAAGGCACCACAGCCCGCACAGTACGGCCATCATCCGCCTGCACAGCCCCCCCACGACCCAAAGCAGAGCAAAAGCCAAGCTACCCACGGAATTTTAGCAGGAAAAAAAAACATGTAGTGGCCACTTGAGTTCTGCCACTTACCTTACAACCAGTTTCCAATACGCAAAGTTAGCTAGGTGAAATCCAACCCGCTTAACATCCCAGATTCTCAAATGATCCTCAGTTACGCAGACCCCGGAAAACATGCATCATTAGGCACTAAAATCATAGTATGCTTTTCTTGTCTTGCTGTTAGTGGTGCTGTCTTTGATTTCGGGCCATTCTAACTGGCTTTTGTGTCGTCTGGTGAGCTGATGGCCTGTTGCCTGATCTCCTCTACTTGACTCTTATATTTATTCCACAGTGCAACTGGAGACCATCTCATGTTGTGCACGGCTTCTTCCCCTATATCTCTAAGCCACAACATGGTTTGACCGATAGCCAGAGCACTAAATGTTCAGTAGGTTTCAAAGGTTACTGCTATTCATGCAGCGTGCTAGAGACTCACATTTCGTCATCGCAAGGCGTCGTCCACGACACATACATGTACTATATAGGTTCTTCATTCCGCCAGACAGAACAAGACAAGAGCAAACCTACAATCGAGACCAAGTGATCGGTAGTGTAGCTTTAGACAATACTTGATAGGCATGCCACCCTTTGTAGCCTTTACCCGGCTATCGGCAGATACGCAACATATTTCTGACAGCCCTGATGAGCTTGAGCTTGAGCTTCAGCTTTGAGCTCCAAGAAGCTTTGCCTACGACAAGACTTTTGATCGTCCTGTCCTGGGAAATGGGCTCCACTAATTTTCAACGCAATGGCTCTTATTGGCTACTTGGCCAGCATGTTTGTGACACCTCTGTCTTATTCCTAATTTGGAAAGTAGAGCATTTCAACTGTGTTCATGATGGCTTTAGATATATAGTACAACTACCTATTTCTAATTGCAAGGCATGTTTGATTTTGAATTGCCCACAAAATTAGTTTCCTGTTAGTACTAGACTTGATCTATTCCGTTAGTATGTCTGCTATATCTTGCTTTCTTTATCTTTCTTTCAACCTCTACCAACTTTTGTCTTACATTATCCCTTCATCAACAAACGTTCAAACCTTCATAACTATGCATGTTCTTCATTTCTCTAGGATTTCATCATACATCTCATCGTGTCGATAGAACTTCATATTTCAAATTATTACATATACTCTCCATTGCTCCCAGCCAAGAATATATGCTGTGATCGTGCTTCTCGGACAGGTCGGTTGTTTCCAGCAACTCAATATTAATTATCTATATTCTTTGTATGATTCTACACTTGTTGATGGTGTACACAAAGTCACTCTTCATTTGCAATGACACGCAAATTCTTCAACTATAAGTGAAGCGTAATTCGTATCATAAGCGCAATATCATATTTAATGAATATACTAAATCAACGCATTTGTCATAGATACGTGTATGCCTTTTTCCCATCAGTCAAAGTCACCGGCATGTTTTGTTCCTTCGACAGATTTTGGGCCGTTAAGTAAAAAGCTTCTCATGAAGCTATCATCTCGAGTATCTCATCGCATGTTCACTATCGAGTGTTGTCATCGTTCCAACTTTCACGGGTTAGAAGCGATGAAAACCTCGCTCACAAACTCATGTCCCAATCACCCAAAATCGGAATATTCTGCTTTGAAACTGGAAGAATGGCAATATTCTCACACCACCACAAGAAGAGAAAGCCGATTTACTGATCACAGACCCTATCCTCGCTATACCTGCCAACATGTCCGGCAAAGGCCAAGTTTCAAAGCCGCCGATTGATTCTGATGATGCAATATTCTCTAAATTGTTCATTCAGAAATATTTCCCTAAAGCTGGTGTGTTTCTGCGTATGCCATACCTCCGTTTACCGGACGGCTGCCGTTGGGAATCGTTTGCTGCACGTTGGGTTTACCGGCTATTATACACTAACCAACATGCACTACCACGTATGACTGACGACCTCATACAAGAAGCTGGGATCTACTACCTGGATAGTGAAGTCGGTTTATCCGATGAAGACAGAGAGCTTGCCATTGATGATTTTGAATCCCGGACTCCAGAGTTCTCTTGTATTCTTCAAAATGTAATCGACATCTTACAGCTCTCCCACTCTCATGAGCCAGCTGTCACGTCAAATCCACAGTCTATCACTACGGCCACATCAAGCATACCATCTACTGATCTCAACTCAGGTACATCGGTGCTTGGTAAGAGGCTTCGAGACTCCACGCGCAAGTCGTCGCAAACTTGTAATCATGATACCAGCCCCGTAGACCCTTCCGGTTCTAAAGGTCATGGTGTCAAACGCTCATGCTCATATGCAAGACGCACACCACCACAAAACTTAATAAAGGTATCTCACATACCGATCTCGTGTTCGTGGTGTGGTAGCAGTGAACACTACGTTTCAAACTGCCCAAAATATCCCTGGAAGTATCATCACGATGACGGGCCATGGACCATGGGAAATCACGATCGCTATGTCGACCCTCAATCAAATATTCCACCATTATATCAAACCACGGGCCCAGATAGCTTAAGTCAGTATACAGCTGCAAAGACTAGTCGTAAGCTTAATCCTACCGCGGCACAGTTCGTTCCACGAGGACTTGATAGTACGTACATATATCTGACAATATTAATGGACGAGGATTGACATCACTAACAACATGGCGATAGAGTTATTAAGTCCTGGAACTGATTCCATGTTGTACTCACCCTCAGAAACAACGGGCATGTATACGCCAAATGATAGTTGTGCAAAATCAGTTATTGATGCTTCCTCCGACGCTGCCTCGCGGTCTCGTGCGCCCAGTTTCACCATGAACTATACTCCGAAGCGTGTCTCTGGAAGCTGGGCGGAGATAGCAAGTCAACATGATAGCAAAAGCACTAATCCTAATGACTCTCGCCATATGCCTGTGGCCATTCCAGCCTCCCCGTCCGATATAGATAAGGCTATAAGTAATTCGCAACTGGATAGAACAATTACCAATCTCGTATCTCGTCCAAAGCCACCTATCTATATGGCCGGATCTGAGCTGAGTCCCCTAGCAACGCCAATGAATATCCCGCATACAGCATCTTCACCACCGACAACTAGATCTTGGGCCGACATGGTACGGGTGGATGGTGATGTTCCCTCGTGGAGAAAATCTGCTGGTCCTCCTGGTAGCCAAAGTGTACCTCGTACCCCACAAGCACCATCTACACCAGTCAGGTCAACCCCGAGCAAGAGAAATGTTACTGCCCCTAAACAGTCTCATGGAGACGATGCTCATACCGACGATTCTGGTTGGACGACAGTTAGTGGCTCTGCAAAGAAGAATAGATCAACTGTGAATGTGGGTTCCAGTTATGGAAGAGATAAAGGTTCTCAAAAAGGTGACAGATCCGGCGGGAAGGGTGGCTAAGTAAACGAACAACTCAATCATGGTATACATCATAATGTGTTTATCTTAAGAATAGTATCGTTTTCGCCATTAAATTTGTTTTCAACTGTCTAATATTTTAATTTGGATAGATCGTGGTATGTTTTAATGTTTATTGAGATATCCGTCATATATATTATTACTATAGAGTCATGTAGTAGGGTTTGCTAGGGTTAGAAAACACAACTGACCATTTTTATTCTATTTCAACATACTTCATATGATATCACCTGGTCGGTCATCAAATGAACTGTCTGTAATATGAACCTGAGACTAAATGGATCTGGCGATTTGCAACAATACGAGAGAAAATCATTGGGAGCAGCAAAAAAACAAGCCATCATGAAAAAGATTGTCGCTTCAAAAACGCCAGACAGGGAAAAAAGAGAGACCTAGGTTCTGCTATTTTCCGTCTAGGATTAGGGGGTAGGCAAACTTGGTCACGTAAAAGAAAAAAAAGGTACGGTTCCCTGTAATTAAGAAGTTCTTTGTGGAAAATAACAAGAATAAAAGCTGAGATGAAGGAAGACAAGGGGGGAGAAAGAGGGCTTTGATTTCTTTTTCTTTTACTTTGAGTATTTTTTTTTTTTTGGTGTGGGTGCAGTTGTATCTGTAAGATGCGGTTGAATTAGTTGGAAATACCATGGCGCTTGATTATGAGGTGTGATTTGGGAAAATTGGGTATACTGCTTGGTTACTAACATCACTGTAAAGATGTTACCAATAATTAACCGAGAAGGTACTTGCTATAGTTATATGTACATATGTATAGTGAAGATCATATCTATATGTAAGTAAGAAAAGCATCGACGCTTATGAATTAAATTCATAATTCATTTCCGTGACGTAGTTACATATAATATGTTGGAGCGTTACTCAATAATGAATGAGCTTGTATGGTAATGATTACTTATCTTTGATAAAACCACTTAAAGGTATGGATGAAAATAAAATAATAATAAATGATTTCGGGATGGAATTTAGTGCTATAGGCGATCAAGTACATATATCAAAGCTGATGAATGATGGTATACATACATATACACTGATAACTAACAAGATAACTTATGTCTCAATAACTAAGGGGATTGACACTATGCTATAGATGTGTGTATGACGACATCTAGTATGATATATAAATCGGGCTTCCGAGCGTCTGGATAAAGTAGATACATATATTCAAGTCGTCATATCGTTGGTTGCTGATGTGGTATCAAGCCTTCTCTCCACGGGTCAGTAAGTGACTGAGGCAGAAGCTTTGTGAAGTCGGTATAGCTGGGCTGAGGCCACCCAGCAATAAGCCCTTTGCCAAATAACGTGCGTGTCTGTGTATGCCAAATTGGAGCAGGATAGTTTTCCCCGACATAAGTAAACAATGACTTTTTCTTTCCTTCTGTAATTGTGCTGAAAGCTGTCATTGTTGTTATCTAAGTTTTTTCCCCCGTAAAACACAGGAGTTACAGAGGCTCGAGGCCTATGGGTGTCTATATATCACCTGTCATCGAAGAAGATCGACGAGTTCTACGGGTTTCTTAGTCCATGACAGGGAAAGTCTATGAGGGCTTGCAGATATTGACTACTATGAGTGATTGTAATCAAGAGAATTGGAGTCTTTAAAAAACTATTGCGTTGGAAGAGGGTAGGCGAAGAGGACCTGCAGGTTTTTTTTTTTTTTTTTTAAATTTTTAATTTTTAATTTTTTGGCTAATACCACTTGATTTATTGCCCTGGATCAGACTGAGTGGTAAGACAGAAATCCTAAGTGACCGTTGGTCTTCAGAGCTACCCAATAGGGCCTAATCTGATGGGTAAAGGGAAAGCGTCGACCTATGTAGGACATCATAGCTCAGAACAAAACTGGGTGTTACCGTTGAGAATCAGGGCGTAGCAAGGCCGGGCAAGGCGAAACGCGTCAGTGACGCAGGTAGATGAACAGAATCATACTGTCCACCGGCCATGCCAGATCCTTCCTTGCGGCTATGTGCGTTGGATTATGAAGTTAAAGTGCTTGCAGCCGAAAAGACTTTCAAAAAGAAAAGAGCCAGGTTAGCTGGGCTTTGTATCTATCTAGTATAATAGTAAGCCTTTAGAGATCAGCCGACTCAAGGCGAACTGCGTGTGTCCAACAAGAACATCGGGTGAATTGATGTATAGACTCTCTTTTCACTTTGCCGATAGTAGCTGATCTGTCAAAAAGTTGCTCATCTTGCCCACCGTAACAAGGGAATAACGTTGGCGAGACAAACGAGATTTGGAGGCTGATCTTTCTTCTTTTCTTTTTCTTTTCATTCTTACTTTATGGTTCCTCACATGTTTTCAGCCGTAGTATCAAGAGCCGACGATAATTAGTCACATGAAGTGTGAAGAATAAGGATATGAAATATGAATTAGAAGCCACAAAATCGTGCCTTCTTTTACAGGGTATTAAAGCCAAAGATACTTGTTGACAGAAGCTGAACAAATCATGATAGACGATCGAAATAAGAGCCAAAGTAGACAGAAAATTCTTGGCTGTAGAGAAAATGGCTTGTCTAGCTAGTCTTTTATTATAATCCCACCTTGATTTATCTGCTTTTATGACCAGGGTTATTTATGCTCTTAAGGCATAAGAACAAAGAATAAGCCAAACGCTCGAAGAACTTTGTCGACCAAATCCCCCAAACTTGGTAACAGCAGAGACAGAGTTCGTTAGAAGTTTATTTCACCTCGCAATTTCAGGGCAAAGGCCAAGTGTCTCAGGGATCAAAGATTGAGGCTATCAATAAGACAAAGTTTCCTAGCGTGTTCGTACGAGCTAAGATGAGGAGACAATGCGACTTGACGATGGTCTAGTGAGTGAATAATTGAACAAGGTCCGTGACAAGTTCTGCTACTAGCGAACTTTTTAGCTATTGGTAGCTCTTAATTTGTAGTCGTTATTCGGTACTAATAGACAAAGAGGATCATGGTATAACAATACTACAAATTACCTTTTTCCTAGACTATGTCGGGAGAAAGTAACATCTCAGTTTAGATATGCACATCATGACTAGGACTACATGTATACCAGGGGATACATGACTGTTAAGCGAGGCCGCCATGAAATGGATTAGATAGGAGACTAACTGCTTCGTAGAGCATGATGTGCCTGCCCTGGAATTCAAATACCAAATCTAAGCTGGTACTGTGACAGAATTTGTTCGTCACTAGAGTGAAGTTACTTGGTTCTATATCCAAATCTATATTACGAGATCTCGTTACAATGCACTTGATATGTCGATGGGCACAGGCGAGTCGTGTGATATGAGAGGGAGGGGATGCACACATTACAAATCAATATACATGTGGTATCGTCGTCGGGCGAGAAATAACAATTAGTTGACTAACGCCCCTTCTGACAGAACTGAACCGATTCTGTTTGTTAGAGCGGCGTAAAAACATGGCACATTGGTACTTCAGCACAATAGCGGGTCTTCAAAAAAGGTACTTAGCCCACAAAAGACTAAGTACTCCTCACTTAGTCTTCAAAGGCTGCCAGCTGGCAAAATATATGTATATATGCATTTTTTTCCTTTCATAAATCTTATAGAGCTATGAAGATGTATGAATACATAGATATGAGTGAATTTTAAGCTAAAAATATAATTTGCAATGCTAGAGCTCCTGTTTATCGCCTATAAAACATACATGTGTATACCAAAAGCTTCCAGGATGTATTTGACATCCACAGAACAGATGTAGAAATGTAACAAAACCTCCCAAAAGACAAAACCGGAACATAGACAGTAGTCTTCCGCTGCTAAAGCTAGAGCACCAGCTACCTGCATAATTAGATCAATGGCCTTATCATCATCTATGTTAAAGATATCAACGTTAGACTTAGCTAGAGAGCAGCATCATACATATGATAAATGAGGAATATAATGGATGATGTATTCTGTATGTAAAAAAAATTAAAACAAAAACAATCTTGATATCTCGGTTGAAGATGTCCTTGTAGTGTAATGTTTTTTTAATATGGTGACAAAAGAAATAAAGAATGTGTGACACTTTGCCAGCTGGCAGCTTTTGAAGACTAAGTGAGGAGTACTTAATATTTTGTGGGGCTAAGTATCTTTTTGAAGACCTCTGCTATTTGCGCTGAAGTACCAATGTGCGGTGCTGAAGTACAAAGTCCCAAAAACATTTATACATAGCTTTCACAGATATTGAAATGGTTAAATTGCGGCTGTTGTTGTTAGGGGCGACTTCGATCACCTAGAGAGCCTAGGACATCAAATGAGCACGGGGCAAAAGGCAATTGAACAAGAGAGAAAGTCGGTAGGGGTCCTTGGTGCTAGAATGAAGAATTGGCCACTGAGCTAGGTCTCGTAGTTCCCGGCGTGGAACAAAAATGAAAAAAAGTCAAAAAGGAGACGTAACAGGTGAGATAGATTCGTATGTGTATCTTCAAGGTACTTCAAGGTAAGTGCAAAAAAGTGCACATAGTACTGATACGGGTTCGCCGAAGTGTATGAATGAGTTGGGCGCTCAATTGGTTAGTATGGTATGTATGTGTATATGGATAATGACAGTGACGATAGTTTACGGTCGGCGATTATACAAAGGGTCACGAATATTGCGCAGAAGAAGAAGAATACAAGTTACCAAATTAATTGTGTGATGGTGATGGACAATTTGATTCGTTTCGGTGATGGCTCGCCAATTACATGTAGTTAGCTTCTAGACTAAATTTAAATTGACCCTGAGATTAAACCCAAACAAGCTCCTGCTGGGGCACGGACCACTCAGAAAGTGCCCCCCGTTTTCTAGAAACGTTCGGTGCAGCATCCAGAAGAAGCAGTAACTCTTGACCTGCATCTGAGGAGAAACTTCTTGTGCTAGCCTGATGCGGACAGCAACTTGACAGAAAAGGCACCTTATATCAGGGCCATAAATACGTAGACAGTGACTGCTACCAATAGGCGCAAAGTGTGTATGCGGGAAAACTAGATGGGATGTTTAAGGCATAACTCATTGCGGCCATGATGTAGCGCGTCAAGAGCATTCCTGTGATAGAGGATTGTTTAAACAGTGAATGGCCTAACGAATGGTACTCGAGAGGCAACTTAATGCCTTGCACATCGCTTTATTATCATTATTATCATTTCCTTATGAACCATTGCTGTGAACGGCGGCAAATTATTTACAATCATTAGGCTTTTGCTAGCACTGACTATCGAAAATAGAAGTTGCCATTCCAATCGTGCCCGCAACTAAGTGTGCTATTTGATCCGTGACTAGCGAATATAATAATTATTCTCTATTCTCCCATCTTCATCACCAATCTATCTTTAACCTCGGTCACTGCCCAAAGCCAGCTATCAATCAAATCAACTTCCGGGGCGTTCATCTATCTTGTTTTCCCATTCTCTCGGGTCACATCTTGTCGCGATATTATTCCCGCCTTGACACTACGATTGCTTAGTGAGGTAAGTATGCGCTCGCTCTCTTTCTGCTTCTCCTCCTTCCTGGTCCCTCCCCGATCTCTTTGATTTCTACCCTGGTTGTGCCTCTAGCACTCCCTAGTCTGTGCGTTTCCCTCACATGGCCTTGGCTTCCCGGGCTCTTGTTCTTTTTGGCTTCTTGCTGTCGTAATTGTTCTTCGTTATCTTGTATTTCCGTGTGGTGCTTGCTTGGCTTGGAACTTTGATGTCTGGTCTGTATACTGTATACTACTGTACACAACAGGCATAACTCACCCCTCAGCGAGCCATGCCTAATACTCCGTCATAATTTGTGGCCTTTCCCCCCTCCTACAACTGAGTTGAGTAGCAAGTAGCTCCACACCATGCCAATTTGATAGCCATCGAAACACTATTTGTCGGGAACCATCCCTTCCCTGGTATCAGTATCAGATTGCCGTTTATGTTTTGTGTATCTGAATATCTGCACAAAACCATACAGGGAAAGCTGTAGTTCCATCTAACACAAGTGGCGCCTTTCTTTGATATCCTTCTTCATCCCTTGCGCTAGAGGCAAACAGTGCCATCCTCCCTCTCGTTTTTTTCTTTCTTTTTTTTTTTTCTTTTCTTCTACATCTTCAGCTTCTTCCTCCCTTCATTCAGTCCTTTGAACTTTACGTGTGCATACTCCAAAAAAAAAAAAAAAATCAAATCCGCACATTCCGCTAATTCGCTGTAGTTTGGCAGTTTTGTTCTATTACGACAAAAATCGACATATCGGCACCTCTATCCTTACATAACTTGTGCCCTATAGCTAGCACTAAACCTGCCAGATTTATAGAGCTTATTGTTCTGGTTCGCCCGTTGTATCGCATTAACAAACAAGGTAAGCCTTGTGCTTCAGGCCCCTGCTCGCTATCGCTATCGCCATCTCCGATCTCCCTCAAACCAATTCCCATTGTTCACCACTATATTTTCAAGAGGGCATGCTGTATATGCTGTGCTGTTGAGTGATGAAGCCATTAGCTTCTAGCAGTCATTGTAGCGTTCGTTAGGCCAATAAGCGACCAGTTTTCTGGTTCTCTGTATATCGGCGAGCTGTCTTTATCCTGCTTTGACTGTTTCTTGGCCAGCTCTGGTGCATCTTCTGCCATTTGGATCACTCTACAACCTTTTTCGCTTTCATCAAGGTACATGGGGTCAGTGACTACCCAACTTGCCATCAGGGGAACCACAAGTCGAGAACGATGCTGTTTTACATGTGCATAATAGTGTCTTTGCAACACACTATTGTTGTCTTCGTGGTTCTCTCTTGGACACATCACGTAGGAGTCATAGCCTCTTATATAGAGGCATCTCAGCAACAAATTTCTATGAGTCCATATCGACTATCCATATGTCATCGTACAAGTGAAAGCCATCATAATATCTTGTCTTGCCCCTAACCACCACCAACTAAGTCAAGTGTATTCATGACCGAGTTTACTGTGGCCACACCCTCTACACCCCCACCTTATTATTATTGCCTGATATCTTGATCAGTTGTATTTCTACCCGTGATCCCCTAGGGATTCTTATGTCCCTGTCCTCGTCCAAGCCAAGACCAGCGTCTTGCTACAAAAGAAAGACACAAATCAAGTGCTTGCTACAGCTATAATACTCTTCTATTTTAGACTAGGTTCAGAGTGTTATTTTACCAAAAGTTGGCTAGCATAGCATCCCTTGTTCTGATTCATAACCTACAAACTTCCGCTCACACTATCGCATACCGTACCCTGGTCGTTACCGTTACCATTGTGCTGTGCTGTGTATTGTATGCCTATGCCTGCCAGACAGATTTCTGGCGTCGTGCTGCCTACCCTCCTCATCTCAGAGTCCTGGCTTTTCGTTATTATTATTACTACCGTCTCTGCTCCTCTTGTTTGACCAAGCTCTGCTCTCTTTCCCTCTCTTTCTTTCTTCCTTTCTCTCGTCATAGATACCGCATTGTAGCTGCTGGTTTTCTTTCCTTGAGACCATCGCCTATCTCTTGTTTTTACTATTGTCGTTTTTTATCTTCATATCACCTCATCCGTCCGACACCTACAGTCTTAGTGCTTCTAGAAACCTGTCGTCGAAGCAAGTGCAGTCTTCACTTCTAGAACCCTGAACGGCGCATGCAAGAGAAGACAGCAGAACACGGCCTATAGTGCTGCATTCTTCCTTTGCACCTTACTCTACGCGACGCTTGCCTTCCTCCCCACCCCTGTTCCTACGCTATCTCTATCATTCGCTTTAGCACCAGCGCATTGCTGCAAGCCTCGCCCACAATGATCCTCCCAGAAGCTTACCGGAGAGAAATACAGGCTCTCGAGAAACAATTCCGCGCTTCCAATCCGACAGATATCATCCAATTCTGTGCCGACTTCTTCACTGCCAGACTCGCTGCCGAACGCGCCTCTATCAGATCTTTCTCAGCACGAAACTCTCCTCGTTCAGGAACCCCCGACAAAATCTCAGAATCTTTTGACTCGTTCGCCTCTTACAAAATGTCCAACACCTTCAGCAACCCCTTCAGCAGCAATGCCAGCCCCTTCGATAGCGGCTCCAAGTTCGAGCCCTCATCTTACACCTCCTCCAATGATGCTATGCAGCTCATTGAGGAGGAAGAACCTGAAGAGGCCCCCGTACCAGCCAACCGTGGCCTCCCTTCACAATACAATCTAGGTCGTAGAACATCGGTTTCTGCTGAATCCCTTAAACCAACCACTGGATCTGACGACAACTGGACTCCACCATTCCACCGCAAGACCCCGGAACAGCTATCGCGTCTTAAGTTGTCCATCCAGGAAAACTTCTTGTTCAGCCACCTTGACGATGAGCAAAGCAACCAGGTCCTCGGCGCTCTGGTCGAGAAGCCCATCCCAGCCAAGGATATCAAGGTACATTTGCCTGAATTGGTACATTCACGTTCATTTTTTATACTAACTATCTCGTAGGTTATTAGCCAAGGTGATGCTGGTGATTACTTCTACGTTGTTGAAAAGGGCAGCTTTGCCGTGTTCGTTAATTCCAGCGGCTGTCTCCAGCCCGGTGTTGACGGCATGGGAGCCAAGGTTGCTGATATTGGGCCTGGTGGCTCGTTTGGAGAACTTGCTCTCATGTACAATGCTCCCCGTGCTGCTACAATCATCTCGCTTGAGCCTAGAAGTTTGCTTTGGGCCCTTGACCGTGTTACTTTCCGCCGTATTCTAATGGAGTCAACTTTCTCCAAGCGTCGCATGTACGAGGCCTTCCTGGGTGAGGTCCCTCTACTTTCGTCTTTGACCCCTTACGAGCGGTCCAAGATTGCCGATGCTCTTGAGCAACATAAGTTTTCCACTGGCGAGGCCATCATCACTGAGGGTGACTTCGGCAACACATTCTATATCATCGAATCTGGCGAGGCCCGTGCAATTAAGGAAGATACTGTGGTCAAGCACTACACCAAGGGTGATTTCTTTGGCGAGCTGGCCTTGCTTAACGACGCGCCTCGTGCTGCCACTGTTGTTGCCGCGAGCGACGTCAAGGTTGTGAGCCTAGGAAAGAACGCCTTCCAGCGCCTGCTTGGTCCCGTTGAGGGCATCATGCGGCGTACTCAATACGTCGGTATCGAAGCTGGTGTTGAGGAAATGGATCCCCTTCAAAAACATTGAATCGCGGACGCGGACTCCCCTTCTCGTACTGTTGTTGCCTTCTCTGCCTTGAACGTTCGCTACGGCATTGAAAACGACCGGAGATTTAGCAACCCTCCGAAACCACATGAAGCGTTTGCACAGAGTCACGCTCGATCTCACTCGATGCCCAACACTGCGCAACCTTTCCAACAACAGTATCAAATGGGCCGTGATGACCAGGAAGAGATTGATCCTCACAGCCTAGACAACTTAGGAGATAATCCGCACAACGAAACCCGGCGTCGAAAGACTCCTCATGGAACCGAACTATTCGCAGATACGCCAAATAGTCGTCCAGATGGCCACGAATTAAAACGAGGCAAAGGCGAGGACGACAACTTGGAATAGTTGCTTCTTCACCTTAGCTTCTCGATACATAACTTGTTATGTTCACCCTAACCTTTCTAAAAGCTATCATAACTCGGTGTCGTATGTAGCACACGTTCTTTTTCTTATCATCCATAGGTGATGATAGACACCTTCGAGTTTCCGATATGGACTCATGATACCACATACTCATACCTTCTCTTGACTTTTTTCATTTCCTATTTTCGTT
>RHDR01000117.1:0-59336 GCA_009806295.1 Davidsoniella neocaledoniae | reverse complement strand
CGCTGGGGAGCGTAACCGGTCTCATGGAAGAGCATCCTCTTTTTCGACAGTGTAACAGTCCTGTTTTGTCCCAGTCTAGTGCAAGACCGTTTTCTCTGCACCATTTCTCGATGTTTTTCAGGGTTCCGTTAATGGTGTCCACATTAGCTGAAATGTTCTTAGAAGAGACCGAAACGAGGCCGTCATCAGCATAGGCCAGACCCCAGACTACAAAAAGCGGAATTTCGAACAGCCGGAGACTATATAGTCAACAATAGCAGTTGAACCAGTATGGCAACGTGCCTGAGTGGTTAAAGGGTATGACTCGAACGAGATCTTCTGCTCATCTCAGCTATCATATGACTTCGGTCGCACAGGTTCGAATCCTGTCGTTGTCGCGCTATTTCCTTTTTGATCCATCAATCCTTTTTCGTTACTGTGTAACGTTAGAAGATTTGATGGCCAAAAGTTTTCATCGATATTTGGTGATTCGTCGATCTCCCTCATACAGCCACTTGTGCTTATTTTTTATTTCTTTTTTTCTTTAGCCTGACAATTACCAGATGTCGATACCGCAGTCTAATCCTAAAAAGACCCGCCGCGGCATAAGAGACTGGCGTCAAAGTACAAATCAGCTCTTCTTTGCAGCCTTTCCCACCTCCCAAATCCAGTCCTGGAAAGCCCAGTTAGAACTCCCAGAAGGCAGTGATCTAACGATATGTTTGCCAAAGGGATACCTTACATATGAGCCACTGGTTATATTTCCTTCGGGGAGTCTATCATATGACGCTGGGACACTACTAGGCATCCTAAGGCCTGAACAGCGCGATGTTCTGTGGGAGATAATAATCGAGAAACTCTCCAAACGTAGTGGCATGAAGCTATCCCATCTAGCGGTAAATGCAGGAATTCCATTACTAAAAGATGAGATTCCAGAAGATACTGATGGTGGCGTTGGCGAGAATATCCTGAGAAGCCCAACTGGACTTCGGGAATTATACGGCCATTTCGGATCGTCTGACGGCTCAAAATGTGATTTTGACGATGCCCTTTGGGTTTGGACTCGACAAAATGGAATCTGGCAGACATGGGCGCCAAAATGGACAATGTTCAGCCGTGGCAATGTTGTTGAAAAAGCACGCCTACTAGATTTTCACAAGAAACCACAGGCTGACCCCCCATCTCACACTGAAGCATCGATTTCCACCCTCCTCTCCCACCGTTCTCTTCTTTCCGCGCAAGATATCGCTGGAAAGGCTGCCGTGGATATGTATGCCGGCATTGGTTATTTTGTCTTTAGTTATGCCTATCTTGGTATGCGCGTGTTCGGCTGGGAACTAAATCCATGGAGTGTTGAAGGTCTACGGCGCGGTGCTCTTCGGAACGGCTGGACAGTCAAGATAGTCAACGAATCGCCTTCTTCTTCTTCCCTCTCTACTTCCACGGCTGACGCTATTCGCGGAGGCGAGCAAATCATCATCTTCCTTGAAGACAACCGGCGCGCCTCGGACCGCATCGCCGAGCTTCGCAGACTTCTTGCGCCATCGACGGAATCTGATAAAGATCCTATCGATATCCTTCACGTCAATGGCGGACTGTTACCCACTAGTGAACCATCCTGGGAAGACTCCTTCCACATCACCAAGACAAGCCCATGTGTGTGGCTCCATCTACATGAGAACGTCGGCGTGGATGATATTGAAGCACGAGCAGAGGAGATTACGCGTAGAGCTAATGCGTGGGCAGCCCAGGAAGGGCTAGGTCGCTTGGCTAGTACAGAGTACACCATGAAAGTAAAGACATTTGCGCCAGGTGTGTGGCATTGTGTATATGATGTCTATGTGAGACAGGAGGGTGTAGATGACAAATTACATGTTGGAAAAGTATCAGGAGACACAGAACAAGACTAATAAGAAGAAAAATGAATTCGCTATGTATATGATTTGTATATATCAATGACCTCTCCTCATGCAAAACACTCCTCTCCATGACCGTCGTCTTACTGTTGGCGCAGGAACAGTGATGGGATATTATCCAGCACTATAGACTGTTGCTGTAACAACTTCAACCGCTCCTCCTCCATCTCCAAGCGCTCATGCTTTTTGAAATGCTCGATATCCTCGGGATGTGTCAGGTCCTCCAGCTTCGTATTATCGTCGTGGTACTTCTCCCAATGATGGATCTCGTACTCATACTCATCATCGCCGTGATGGCCAGGGCCAGTTCCCATGTCAGGCAACGTGGCACCACGGCCGAGAAAGGCGACAAACTCCTCGTGCGACACAAGGTTATCCCGATTCGTGTCCAGCATCTCCATGACGTGGAAGGCGATCTCCTCGCGGCGACGATCGGGCAGATCGGCGTTAGATTCGTCCATTAGACCGTATAGGCGCAGCAGCTCGTCAATTTGCCACAAGCCATCGCTATTAAAGTCGTGCAATGTGAAGAAAGATGCGGCATCCCAAGAGTCCATGTGGTGTTCCTCTAGCAAAACAAAGGCGCAAGGTCAGTTTTCAGTTGTGTCTAAGACATCGGGAGAAACTATTCATTCGTGGCGGGCAAGAGAAGCAGCTATAGCTATTTTGGTGATAATATATAATGGCGACTTACCGGCCATGTGCTTTGTCATCCAATTGGCGTCTTCAGGTACAATGGGCTTCTGTGATGATTCGTGGCTCCCATGAGCTACAGCCGAGACGGCAAATGCAGCCGCTACCAGCACTGAGCGAATCATGGTTTCTGGGGAGGGGTGAGGTGAGCTAAGTGCTAGGATGGCTGGGGTTGAAGCAATGCGATCGGAAGTGAGGTTATTATATTGATTAGATAAGATAGTGTGATAAGTATATAATAGAGTCAGGCAAAGAGCACTTTGTAGCTGGGAAAGAGGCGTTTTCAACTATATCGTGGAAGTTATTGAAGAATTGAAAGGAAGGCCAGGTTTTATTTTAGATAACGACGTAATAGGAAACAAAAAAAAAAGCACAAACAAAACTTTGGCTGCCATATTGATCAACGTATTCTAAAACAAGTTAGAGGTCAATTGGTATGATGCTCTCAGACCCTTGTGGAGGGAATCCCGTATCACGTGATACTAGAGCTTTCGACTCAACAGCAGAAAGGAAATCTGATATCAACGGTATTCAGGCAAAGGGTCATGAATCAATTGACTTCTAATAAAGTATTCGAAATCAAAAGCAGAGACAATTGTGATGATGAGCCAGCATCTGTAGAAATTTGTATGGTTTTGGATGTACCATGTTCTTTAGGGTTAAACCACTTAAACAACCCCAAAATCCAGCGCGTCAAGACGCGTCTTGGCTTCATGATCCAATCCCTTTAAGCAAAACGATGTTCTTGTGTCCAAACGAAGCAAAGCAAATCTAAATCGAATCGCAACTAATAGGAGACATACTCTCAGCCTAACACCTAGAGATATATCTACTGAGGGTTTTCCATTATGAACCGATCAATAGACCAGACTATTTTGTCGTTGATGCCGAGCCATGGCCCGAATCTGCCGTCACAGCTCATCGATTTGGCTGGGTCTTTAGTCGCCCAATCTCGCCAACGGGCCAGTACGTTAAAGGCAGAAGAAGAAATTGCCCGTACATATTGCTGTGCGCACCTAGCCTGCGACCGGTCAGTCAGCCGCCAATATTGTCTCTCAGTAGTATCACAAGAGCCATATACTAACTTGCTAGTAGACTCAAGATTGCCCTGAACCTTCCACCTATTGAACCACGACCACCGATACCACCACGTGTCTACAAGCGTCTGTATACGCATCTTGACAATGCTCTGCCTAAAACAGCTCTACGAAGCACCGGAACTAGGGCACGTCCCTCAGCCGCACCTTCTGTAGCGGCACCGGCGCCAGCTAACAGCGTACGCGGACGCGGACGGCCCTCGGCACAGCCCATGACGGGGCGCATCCCGCAGAAGCCCGGAACAGTTTCGAAGCTCATGGCAGGGGCGGGTGGTAAGAAGGCGGCAGGTGTCGCGGGAGGGCTTCCGCGCTGGATGATCCCCGTGGCACGATACATGTGCGTCAAGGCCGAACAACGGTTTATGGCTCCTAGTGTTTTCGGAGGACTAGACTACATCGCGGCACCGGGCGGCAAGCGGACAGAGGATCCGTGGGTTCTCAACAACCTGGGCGCCGTTGTCATGGCTGTCTTTGTGTTGGTCGTCGAACGTGGCGCTAAGCTTTTGGCAGCAGGCGGTGATGCGTCGCTCGTGGCCTCATCGGAGCAAGCAAGCACATCATCGTCGAAAATACGGAGACTTGCCGTCGAGCTAGCCATCCGCGCTCGTGGTGACCTACCTAACCTGACCGAAAAGGCTGACTGGGAAGGCTGGAGCGCACCGACTGCTAAAGCGCTATCCGTGGCCTTGACGAAGATCGAAGGAAACGCTGCGTGGATGGATGGTGACTGGGTTCGTAGTATCGGCGAGGTTGTTACGCGCATTCTCGAGGCACAAGAACGTGTGCGCCATGGCCGCGAAAAGGCGGCCCAGAACTCGGGTTTGGTACAGCGGTCGGATACGATGATGCAGGCCAAATGGGATTTCCTGAGTGAGTCGAAGCGGGCTGACCAACGTACATGGGAGGAGACGATTCTGATGCGGATTTCGCAGCTAGAGTCCTCAGCTAACGGAACAGCCATGGAGGTTGACGGATAAAGAGAGACGCGAGAGGGAGTAGATGGGAGAGTCTAGGTTATAGCACGGCGTTCTATGGAGTTTTACATGGTTTGATTGTTAAATTAGATAGAGACTGAGTAATATTCGTTATTAATTCTTTTATTTCTCTTCATGCTAACTTTCCACGAATAAACGGTAGACCAGCGCTTAGGCCGCCGTCTACCGCCCAAGCCTGACCATTGACGTAACTGCTCTCGTCGCCCGCTAGAAACACTGCCACGCGCGCCACCTCGTCAGCCAAGCCCCCGCGACGCAGCGGATTCAACTGGCCAAGCCGGTCTTCAGTTCCTCGCTTACGTGCTCCGTCAAACACTTCTGCCGTCATTCCTGTCTCGATAAGCCCGGGGCAGACGGCGTTAAGACGTACTCCGGACCCGGAGAGCTGAAAGGCCATCGATTGTACCATATTAATGACAGCGGCTTTGGCGGCTGAGTATGGTGTTGGCCCGGCGTTGGCGCGTAGCCCGGCTACTGAGGCAGTAGCGATGAATGAGCCACCGGGTATGGTCTTGGTGCATGATGTCTGCATCATGGCTGATGTGCTATGCTTAGCTGCTAAGAAGACACTAACCGCAGGTCTTTAGTCAGTATCTTTAAACTCAAATTCTATGTTTCTACTGGGCGTAAACTCACCTCAGCGCATTCGTGCGCATATTAGCCATAAAATCGGCTGCCTCGATCTCGCGGAACTCTGAGTACGGCGCTACCACGCCGGCATTGGCAAAGAACACATCTAGCCTGCCATAGCTCTTGAGTGCCTGGGCTATCACATCCTTAATGGCATCTTCGTCAGCCGCGTCAAACTTGCGCGTATGTACTTCGACGCCTGGTATTATTCGTCCCAGCTCCTCGCGCTGTTGTGCCAAGTGCGAGTCAGATACGTCACAGATGTATATAGCGCGGCAGCCGTTCTCGGCAAAGAGACGGGCTGTGGCGCGGCCGATTCCCCGCGGTGAATTGGCGCCTGAAGACTCTCTGTTAGCTCATTTTCTCTGTCTATCTGTTCGCTTTTCTCCGTTCTATCGGACGCACCTGTGATAATCGCGACTTTGCCCTGAAGCCGCTGTGTCGTCGGGTTTTCGCTATGGCGCACGATATCCGGTAGCTTCTCAGCTACTGGGCCTGTCGGGGTCTTAAGTTTCCATCGTTTCGGGCGCATATCTGATGATCTAGCAGAGAAATAGCCTTCTGATATATGCGGCAGAAAGAAAGAAAAGGAGAAGATTCAAATACAGTTGAGGACGTTATACCAGATGTTATATATCATGCTGGTTGTTGGAGATCGAGATCTTACTCCAACTTCTTCTCTACTCCATGCTACATTTTGCCGAGGTGACTTGTTTGCTTGTATTCATGTAATTCCCATTTTTTATTTTTGGATCGGACCACTATGTATCAATCAACCAAGTAACTGCACTGCTCATTGTAACCCCTTCCGTATCTTTATTCGAGATCCCGGAACTGCGCCTGTATTGGTCGCTCCGCCTCCGAAAAAAAAAAACCCACAAAAAAGGCGCTCGCTTAGTGACTGCCTTTTGACTTCAACAACGGAGACCCGGCGTATAAACTGCCGACGAATTAAATAAAGACATCCCTTGATGCGTTTCTTTGAAAACGAGCACTAGAGCATTTCCTATCTATTTCCCCTTCCGAAACAATAGAAAAAGGGAACACAACAAATACACAGCATCCACTTATCTCTCGCTCCCTTATCTTCTTCAGCATTTGCTTCTATCTTTCCTCGCCGTGAAACCTATCACATAGTTCAGACAGCAAAAATGAAGAAAGAAGCCCAGAGACTCGGGCCGACGTGTGACTTTGTATTCTTACTTCTCCTAGTAATCTTGTGACCAAGAGTGTGTACAAATATAACCCATTCCTTGCTTGTTGAACGCCAAGGCTAGGAAAATAAAAACGACGTAAGCAGTCATAGCTCGTAATTGTATGATTCGTATCACAAAGCAAATTGTATCCATGTATTCTCGTCTTCTCTCCCTTTATGCCATCATACGAAGTCAGAAATAGGAGATGCATCAGCTATACTAAAATACGGAATCACAAAACGACAACCTAGCTATAGAGCCAAAATCAAGAAGTGAATGCCAGAGCTCGAAATTATCATCTGATCTTAGAATCTATGGACGCCTCTCAGCCAAGCTGAGAAATTCTAAAGCTTAACTCAGCTCTGAACAAAAGAAAAAAAAAGGTATTTATCACTATTCAATTGTTTTACTGTTCTTTCTCCCGGTTTACTTTACAAGCCGTCATATATGCTAGAAGAGGACTTATCTTGTGACTGTCTTGCCAATTATGACAGTCTCTTGTCTCCCTTATGCTTTTCCGTAATACTAGGTACGGTCGACATGAATAATGATACTATTTTCCATGGTAGATATTGTATATAGGTATATGCTTATATATATACCCTTTATCCCTATATGGCATAATATTATGCATTTATGTACGGGATCATAAAAAAAACTATTTTTAGGTCAAAAAGAAAGCATGTAAAGTTACTAGTATCATACACCTTCAGCATCTAGTATAGAGCAAATATATTAGATCCTAAACAGATTATAGTGCATATATTATTGCTTTCCGATACGCCGCCTTTTCTTCTTCCACAGCAGTTTTTATCATCCTTTTTATTTTGTCTTTAATATTTTATACTAGGTAATAACGATCGACGCAAACTATATATGCAATCAAGAAGAATAGGAAGCAGAAAGACAAGAAGACAGATCAAACTGTCCCTGCTCCCTAAGCCTCTGGCAAACCCATTATGATATAAGCTCTTGGATTTGTTCAGCTGAAACAAAGCAGGGCTTTTACTCTATCTTTATAACACTAACTGTCATCGTATGTATTTCTATTCCAATCTCTCTCGATCTTTCTCTATATGTATATCACTCCATACACTCTAGTTTCCATCAGGGAAGTCCGGTTTTGCACTTGGTATATAATCGACATATCTAGTTACCCAAAGGGACATGTCAAGAGTGTTGCATTTTCCTCGCCAGAAGTAGTAATTTTTCACGATGGCCAAATCTGATATATAACAATGAACTCCAGTATATAAAATTCACTATACCGAAATCTTTTCACACCAAATTCATTTTCCCTCCTTTGTTTGTATGCTGATGACAATATTATCTAATAATAATGATCACTATTGCCTATGTACATACCTTATGACTGAGCTCAACTTGGACATTGATAGCCAATATACCACACAAGTATCTGTACCTAATAGGAACATGCATGTTTCCGTTATTGTTACCGTACCGTGTTCCTGCTCAACATTATACAAATAACTAGACAAAATGATTTGTCTTAGATATGCAGGTCGCAGTCCAGTTTAATTTTATTTCGTTAAGGGAATTATTTCTGTTTTCTCTTGTTATTTCCATCTTTCTACTTTTCAGCATGATTTTTTCTTAGTTTACTTTTTTGCCTCTTAGTCATTCACGACGTAAATTATAAAATACTTATGTAAATAGTCATTCGGTTGTTTATATACATGTTACATGATTGTTTTCTTTTCCTAATTTCCGTTATGTAGAAACCACAATACTATACAGCATGCAAAGTTTATTGTTTTCTTGTTTTTTTTTTTTAATTCATTAATCTTATGGAACTATAGAGCTATGAAGATGTTTATTGTTTCTTACTTATAGCACTACTTCTGATGTATCATTGAAGTAGAAAACATGCGCATATATTCCAAGTCACATTCACTAGTTTATACCTACCTGTTTCACCGCGGCATATTCTTGAAGGGGGACTAAAAATATGAATTCAGCCATATCCCTTTTCCAGACTGATCAGCTTTTGCTATACAGACTACTGTCTTGCCGAGACTTTTATGGCTGGACCACCAGGATCTCAACATACATATCACTTATTTACCTACAGAAATTTCCGCAGTTTCTAGTGTTGGCGAAGGGGTTCGAAATTGTTGATCGTCTGAACGGGACTGTGCAATCAACAACTGTTGTTGAACTTCATGGTATTCTTGCTGTAGCCTTGCATGCTGGCTATTGAACTGGCTTGCTTCCTCTGCATGTCATTGTTGGAGCTGTTACAGTTGCCGTTGAAATTCATGTTGTTCACTTGCCTCCTAGCTTCTGAGATCTTGGGTTCCTTGGGATATTTCTTGAAGTCCAAGCTCCAGATCCGTTATTGTAGACATAATGAGTAGTTGTATGGTGGTCAAGTTGTATAGTAGTATTAGTATAATGGTCTAGTTATATATTTGTATTGTTTTATAATTGTGTTGTGTTATAGGGAGGAAAAAGGTGTGGAAAATGACTATTATTCAAAAAAAGCGGGGAATTTTAAAAGTGGAGAAACCCGAGCTACTTGCCAAAAGCCAACCGACATATACACTACATACATACATATGTATCTAGTAACCCTACCCTCCAGTAACCCTATCTGTGCTGTCACACGAGATAACGTTAATTAAGCTCTAGCACGAGAAAATATTACTTATTAATCACGATCTATTTTCATACCATCGATGTTCTTTTACCTATTTTAGATAACTGAGTATGTATAACCTTGATCTTATTTTCGATGGATAAAAACTCCATAGACTATCTATATCTTCTTATGGTTATAATAAGAAAAGCCACACTATCAAGATATCATGAAAACAGGCTTTTAGCGGTATGAATCAGTCGTTTTGGGAGAAGAATCTGCGTCTGTATAACAAGTAGCGTTTGTTTTATTTATATTTGCTATTTCTAGAAGAAAAGAAAATATCAACAATGACAAGTAAGCAAAGCTAACTATATCGGTCTAACCTCATCAGAATCTAGCATCACATTATAGAAGCTAGTTAACTAGGAAAAAAAAAAGTTTGCTTTTTGTGAGAAGACCACGCGATAAAAAGAAGCAGGCATAATCCTATTCATGTAGAGAAAATAGTCTTGATTAGTGACGAAATAGTCGTCATCGTATCTTTTTTTCGCATGAAAAAATCGAAAAGCAATGGGGCCTTGAAGTTTAGTTCCCTTTCTTTTCATGAAACTTGCTTTCAAAGTCATAGAACCCCAGTAATTAGAAAGTTATTTTTACCATCATTATTAGAACCCCATGCAAAACAACAGGATATATTTTTTGGTAGAGAAAATTGATGAATATACCTAACAACAAAGTACCAGTACTAACTTTTGTCTCCCTTCTCGCTAATCAATAGGCTCTTGCTAGCCGAGAAGACTAGGAGAACATAGCAAGTAAGAAACACAGTAAATCGTGACTGGCCATGGCACTAGAAGAACAGAAAGAGGTCAACAAGAATAAACAAGCACATCTTTCTCTCAGGTACCAATATGTCGAAGATCTTGTAAAGTCTCTATTATTACTGACACTGATACTCAACCGCTTAACTAAACCATGGTTTGTTGGAATCTACAGACTTGGAGATCTGCACTGGAAATGCCAACCGGCAGGAGGTTAATTTCATAGCTAGTAAATGAAACAAAAAGAAAGAGAGATAAACAGAACATCATCTCGATATTGTATGAAGCTTATCAACCAACATTCTCGTTTCTATCCTAATATCAAAACCTAGGGTTACTCTTGCTTCTGTTTGAACCGGGCGTTGCTAGTCGCGGCTGGAAATATGTGTCATTGCAACTAGAGAAAAAAGACTTGTTGATCAAGTTGATCCATAACTAAACCTTGCCACTTGTTTTTCCCTTCATCCTTTATTGTGATTCCATGGCCCTCCTCCCCCCTCATTGACAACCTGCACGCCAGATTCCAAGCATGCTGTCGGAGGGGTTGGTCGTGTTCAAGGATTTGACAATCACGAACCAGGGTCCTATGAATGAAGACGAAGACAAGGGCAATTGGATGAAGGACGCATATGTTGTTTGAAATGCCTAGAAAGTTTACCTACCTGTAAGAAGAGCATATGTATGATAGTTCGACCTGACTTAGCTTAGCTACTTGCTATGAAGTTGGATGTCTTGATTATAAACTGATCATTCTACACAGATATGGATATATTGTGTTTGACTTGTTGCAAATACTGGAAAGTCGACAAGGAGGCCGTATTGGCAATAACATGACAATTTATCTAGTTATCTGATATTCGACTTTTTTCTTTTTCATTTTTCCTTCGTACTGTTCTAAGTTTGAAATGTTGAATGGCCATATCGAATCCTCTCATCGGAATCAAAGACGGTTTGCTCGTGCTTTGACACTTGTCTATCGGCCGATTTGGACCTTGCGAGTCGCTTGCAGTGTCTGCGTCCGTGTGTTCGCTTCATTGTTTGGCTGATAGTACAACTAGCTTTCAATGTTTCGAGATCAGCTGGGCAAGTGATATGGTCCGTATTTGTACTGGTATACATATAGGTATCCAAGTAATATGCATTTCAATGATACATATATCAGTAGAGCCCTAAAGAAGTACTGTCTGTGTATGCCATATTATTGCTGTTACTTACTAAAGTATTGTGCCTGTAACCCATGCGGCTCGTATTTATTAGCGCCGTTGATGTCTAACATACAAGCTGATTGGCTCCCTGCGGCATTGTGGCTCTATCTGCGAGGACAGCCTGATACAGCATTTGTTGTTGTTGTTGTTCTTGATGTCTAGAGGAAAATTCATGCTTAATTCCATATTGTATGCTGATTCTTGGTTGTCAACAACTTTTAATTGCTAAAAGCTGGCCGGGTGGCATCAAACCAACCAACCTCCCACTCTTTATACGCCAGCGACCCAGGTTCACAATGTTAAGCCATGCATCCTTATACACACTGACAGATAGTCACATGCGTGTGATTGGGTCAAGCCCCAAGCTAGAAAGTGAAATCGTGTGCTATATAGCCGCATTTAATGAGCCCGACGGACTTTGAAAGAAAAATCAAGGTAGTAAAAAAGGTAACAAGAAATATATTTCTAAACCTCACCCTCTCGAATATCGGACAGAATGCAATAACTATAGCACGTGCACTAAGCCCAAAAAAAAGAAATCGTCGTGATGTGACGTCGCAACGAAGCCAAATACTACTAATATGTAGAGTCAGTGAGTGAGCTAGTAAAGAATCCGCGAATTGTTGTTGCTGGACTACATGTAGTTAGCTTTGTATATGTATTTGAATTTGAATTTGCTGCATTAGGCCTTGGAAAAGCTCAAACAAACCATTCACAGGAATATTTTCTTGTTGTTCCTTCGTTAGTAAAATCGACTCGAATTGATATGAAAGGGGGTTGATGGCTCCAGATACAACGTCGGATCTTGGGTGGGTGGTTGAACAAACGAAAGCCCAAGCCACGACGCCGCCAATCCTTCAGTGTTTAGCATGATAGAGCTGTAATTGTAGTTGTAGTTTTATTAGAGGTCATGAAAACTTGGTGGTTCGCGATATGGCCAGTTTAGTACCTGCTTTTGAGGCAACTCTACAACAGAAACAGAATCTGTGAAGATGGAACTGTAAAGGGTTACCTTCTGTGGACTTAGCACAATACAATCCTTTGACTCCGTGCACTTGCTATAACTATGCCTAGAGGAGTGCTATTCTATTCGTATTATATGGTATAATGGATTCATGTGGTAGGAATATCGCAAGGTTCTTGGCTAGGGGCACTAGTTTTTAGTACCTATATGTAGACTGGCTCATCATTTGTTATTGGGACGTTTGAAGCTCAAATATTGTTAGTTAAATAGCAATAGCGGGCTTCGACAAACCTGTTCCTGCATCTGAATATACCAGAGAGTACCTGAGTAGGCCATCAACCAACTCACATTGTTGATTCGCTGATAGGTATACAAGGCGGCAGCTTTCCGGTGGTACTTGAAATATCTATAAGTTCAAGTGTTCGGCTTGGGGCTAACAACTTCTTATCGTAGCCATAGTACAAAGGTATACATACACCTGCATTAGTATGTGAGGTTAGAATTGGTGGTCTGCAAGACCCTCGTGCACCCCAGATCGCCAGGACCCTGCGTTCTCCGTCTCTGCAATAGTACTGCTGGTGTTATTACCATCGTAGCTTATCAGCCACTATTATTGGGTCAAATTGACAGGGCCGGGTGTCATTGAAGGTTTGCAATGGCAGGCTTTACTATCACCCACCAAGTTGTAGATACTACATACATATGAATATGCATGTTTGGCGACAAGATACCTGCAGCAACAAACTTGGGAGACGTTCTATAGATGATTGACTGTTGTGTAAGCGACAAACGATGACCATCTACAAATAGATGCATCTTGCCGTACCTCGAGATAGAACGGTCCCTTGAATGAGTACCGTTGATGGAAACGGACAGCAACGCTTTCGCTCTAACATTATATGTAATATGTATGTGTGTATCTGTATGTATCTGTACTATTAGGCCCCATTACACATTACAGTGCACTGAGAATGAAATACGACGCCAGTGCTGGTATTAACCTGGCTAAAAACCAGGGGTTCGTGTGTGGCGGAGTGCGCAGCGATGGATTGGATTTTTGTCTTCTAGACTCACAACGGGGTTTTCTGTAGCGGCAGTGCGGACGAGGTTAGCGCGCCTGGGACAAAAAATTCACAAACTTGGGAGCGTGGAGACACAAGAGTTAGATAGGCCTGGAAACCGGCAAGGCACATGTGTTAATACTCTGAGAAAGTTCACGACGGCGATGGCTGTTGAGTGGTAAGAAGACAAAGAATGCTCAAGGCTTGCTGCAGATTATTGCCACCACTAAAAAAACCAAAAAAATAAAGAAATAAACAAGAATTGACCACGAGGCTGTAGTGGCCGTTCATGTGTCTTTGTTTTGGGTAGTTGCTCTCTACAATCCATCTGCATTTGGCGGCTGCTTATCGTACCACAAAAATAATACTAAAAAAACAAAACAAAAACAAACACCCGATTAGTGGGCTTCGAACATTAGACACAAATGCACAAAAAGTTGCCAAATAATCGCCCTCCAGGGGCACTTGCATACTGCTCAGCACTTAAAAATTGACTTTTTTCTCGACGATGAGTGCTATATCTCAAAATCCTATCAAGACAGCCGTGATATCGCTGCCCCGAACTATATATGTATGTACAATATCTACCAATATCTTCTTTTTCGTGTTGATACCCCATGGCTTCACTTGATCCACGCCCTGCCATCTCTGCCCCCTCCAGCTCACCCCTCTCCTGCAGTAACAATAGTAGCACTGACTGCTACACTGACTACACTGTCTTCTACTACAGATACAACTAAAACCATTGATTGCTGCTATCAACCCGAACCCCTGTATCCTGGTTCAAATCCCCAAGTCCCCAAGCCATCAAAGTCCACTGAGGCCGTCTTGGTCTTCTGGTCTATTTCTTGGTCCCGCCTAGTTATAACGCTGCAGTTTTCCAGACTTTGGCTAGCCAAAAGGCTCTAGGCGATGGTCTAGGCTAGGGCTAGCTGGTTAGCTGGACAACCGGCCTTTGTTGTTCCTGTTGTGCCTGCAAGCGTCTCCTGCCTGCCTCAGTAGATTTCTATTACTGCCCTCGCCTTCTTCGATATCTCGACACCTGCGTCTCTTCCCCTTATCTCTCATTGCGATTGCTTCTCGATATTTTCTGCCAGCTTGAGGTTTTGATGTCGTATTGCCGTGCACGTTAGCCAAGTCTTGTCTATTTTGACCAATGGGTGCCCATGCCACCATAAATCCGAGCAACACCTGGAGTCTAGCAGCTTGTTCACGGACGCAGCCAACACTACAATCGAATTGAAAGTGGCTTCACATGAGTATGAACAATATCCTTCTCTCCCCTCACCAAGCTTGTCTAAAGAGCTTTCGTATTCTCCACTACGGCAAAAGAAAAGACCAGGATAAAGGCTATACTGCTTCGGTCTGGCTCTGAAGATTGAAGAAAAAACTAGGGAAGGTGAAAAGCGCGCTATAAATGGTCTATATCGTCATCAGTCTTCCAGTCTAAGCCAACACAAAAGCTAGCACCAAGTCCACACAAAGTCCGCGCTCACTAGCTAACAAAACAAACTTGAGGAGCTAAGACTACAGATAGTAGTGCTATAGTACAGAGTGCTAAACGATAGAGTACTAGCTTCAGGGACTTTGACAGCAACAGCTTGTTCTTGGCCCAGCCCAGCACTATTCCTCTAAGCCCTGACACTAACGTACGAGCCACGAGCTCCTGTTTTCTCTAGATTGACCCCCTATCGCCGCCTACTAAGGGCTAGAAGAAATATACCACTAAACAAGACCACCGCTGTATATTTTTTTGTTCTCTGATTTTGCTCTCTGGCTACCACTCAAGTCGAAAGCAAACGCAACAAAAACTAGTCCCAGCGCCTCTCTTCCACTCATCTTTCTAATTTTCCCTTGTTTTGTGCGTTGCGCCCTCGCAGTCTTCGTCCATCCGACCTGGAGACGATCCCTTTGGAAGGCGTTATCTACCTTGTGCAAAAGATCTCTCCTGCGTCTTGAACCTTCTCTTGCTTTCTCCCTTATCAGCCCGACCTCGAGCATCAAATTGGGTCCTGATCTTCTTGCTCTTGCTCTTACTATCGTTCTTGCTCTCGAGTCTTGAAGTCTTTGCATCTTCGCCGTACCTGGATTTCCAGCTTCCAGCTTCCAACAACATCGATTCCCGAACCCATTTCTTACGCTTACGAGCGTTCTCTCCGGCATCGATTTTCTTCTCTGGCTGGCCCAAACCCTTGAACTTGTCGACTTTTTCAACAAACTACTCACATACACACATAACAAACATATGTTCACACAACCTACTAGTCCGCCAACCGTTAGCTCTGTTGTCCTGCAGGCACACGAAACCAAACCATATCCATATCTACACATACCCCTACTATTAGGGCCGAATTCACACGACATACATCATACATATACAGACGGCACCGACTGCTAGGACATAGTGTATTCTCCGCATATACCTACATATACAAAAACAACTATACATCACACAAAATACCTCCTCTTCACACACATTGCCCGCCATGGAGAACGCGGCCCCCCTTGCCGACTACTTCTGGATTGCCGGTGTAGAGTCCATAACATACAGCGAGCCTTACCAGGTCGAAACCACCATCGAAGAAGATGTTGAGATTGACTCCTCTTCTGCGAGCTTTAGAAACTCCATGAGACACTCTAGACAAAACTCATGGAATCGCAACTCTAAGATGTCCGAGGGCCGCTTCTCTATTCACACCCTTGAGGAGATTGAAACAAGCGGTACTAAGAGTAATAGAAGTAGCGCAACCATCCGTCCCTCCAACCTTGCCGGCGCGCTCGAGGAAACACAAAACGGTACAAGCGCTACATCCACGAACAGTATCATAGGAACCGGCTTGTTCCGTGACCCGACAGAGGAGCCCGGCTTCGACTTTGACTCCGCTCTAGTCAAGTTTGCCGCCGAGCGTGAAGTCTTCCTCGACGACTTGACCTTTAGTGCCGGTGCAAAACTGCACTCTCGACCTCCTATGATCACCCCTAGAGCTGAACGTATCAAGGCCGACGAGCTCGATGCATCTGGAAGACGAAGCCCTCTGCGTAGTATCAAGGGTAGTATCCGGCGCAAGATGAGCTTTAGAGATATCCACAGCTCTCGGAAGCAACCTGGAGCCAGCAGACCCGGTATGTGACGGTTACACACATAACCTACAACCTCATGTCATACCCATCCTATCTTCCAATCATACATAACAATGCACATGGCAGCCACTTGGAATAGATCCCATACAGAGCTTGATCAGGAAAATGCTGAAGCGCCAGACTTTTTAGTCTGGCTTACATGCATGGTCCTGCAGCCAAGTTCTTTGTGTGGATTATATTCCGACTAATCAACTAGATTATCAACGCTATGCCATGCATTTACCTATCAGATGCCTTTGATATTCCATGTGTGACCAGATAACGCCAAAGTGCTATCGTACTTTTCTTGGATATCTTGTGCTAACTATCACTCTTGCGTCAAAATAGCTTCTATTAGAACCACGAAGCGCCTAAGCCAGTACAACTCCGTAATTCCGCCACCAGAACCATTGGCCGAAGACCCTGATATGCACCCACTACGCAAGCGATTCGAGCCCGTACTACTAGACAGATACCCGCCTCGCGAAGCAACAGAAGCAATTGCTCGCAGAGGAAAATTCCCCGACTATGTGCCAATGTTTGCATTCCCCAATGATATTCAAATTGTATCCTCAGATGACCGCCCAAGGTCAACATGGCACGGATTTACTATGACCGGTGATGACAACAACAAGATCTACGGCATTACCGTCATCATATGGACGGCTCTCAGTGCTGAGGTGGCAGAACAGATTGAGAATCGGTGCGAAAAGTGGCGTCAAGGTCACATGTCTAACGAAGAGCGTGAACTGGCCGCTAGTCTCGGTCTGCGACTAGCTGGTGAGCGCACGCATCTGTCACAGCTTCTTGCTAAGCTCTCTACAGTTGCTTCTGGTACTGACGAGCGTGAGAGCCTGGAAGACCACATTAGTGCCGTGGAGGAAAAGATCAGTCTGATGACTGAAATGCTCCGCCCATTGCGTCATGGCGCGGCGTCTAAAATTGACGGTCTTACCACTGGCGAAAGTGGTTTATGGGCTCCTCGTGCATACGGTATCCTTGGCCGGGACGTAACTCGAATGTCGTTCTGGAAAGAATGGCTGAGGACTGTGCTTGTCCCAATGACCGATGGAGCAATTCTTCGCGTGCCACCTAGTTCTCCAAAGGTTGGCCTCTGGCAACCCCTCGAACGTTACGTTATCAACCTATGCGTTGAGGCAGTCAGTCCTCTTTCCTCCAAGACTCAAGTTGAGCTTGTAATTAGAGAACTTCGTTTGTACGCAAGAAAAGAGGCCATGAATGAGCTTCCTGGATCTCGGACAATTGACATCTACAGTCTATTCCGTAGTCTGTCTCTTGAGAATGTTGTTGCCCTCTTTGAGTACGCCCTCTCTGAGAGCCGCATCATCTTCCTTTCTTCTCACACTAGCATGCTTCACCTGGCCTGCCATGCTCTAGTAAACCTTTTATACCCCTTCAAGTGGGCCAGTGTGTTCATTCCTATCCTTCCTGCGCGTCTACTATCTGTGCTAGAAGCACCATGCCCATATATCGTCGGTATCGAGCGGCGATACGAGCGTATTGAACTACCCGATGACGATTATGTACTTGTCGATCTGGACAAGGACACTATTGACGCTACTTCGCAGCCTATACGCTTGCCTCGCCAACACCGTCGTAAGCTTATGTCATTGCTCCAGCTGGCGGCTCCTGCTAAGCTGCGCTATGGTGTAACTACTGGACCTCCCCCATACGGTGTTGAGACTTTCCCCTATGATGCCTTCTCTTCTGAAAGCGAGCATGTCTTCAATCCCAACCCAGCGCCGGGTACGCTCGGTAGATGGGTTTCTCAGAACTCATCAACCTTTGGTGAATCAGATGGCAGCGACCCACGGCCTCCAATCTTTAATGCCTTTAGCCGTGCTAAACTTGACCCTGCAAAGATCGAGCGACCAGGTACAAGCAAGTCTTCCCGTGGTAGCCCACCATCATCAGTATCGCCGGTTTCTGGTAGCTTCCCCGGTATCCCAGCGGCGCCTTTGACTCCTGTGTCCCGCACTGATTCTGGATACTCGTTCCACAATACACTACGGGAGAAGAGATCTGGCCATTTTGATGAACGTGGTCGTCGTAGTTCCTCATTTGGTGTCGAGAAGGGTCTAGCTCACAAGCCTAGCATGCCATTCCTCGGTGGACATTCAGCAAGTGGATCAGTCTCTGCTATCTCTATCGATTCGCACTCATCGTATGGTGGCGGTAGGTACGCCCCGTCTACGTATGCGCAGTCGACTCTGGCTGCATCTACCATCATGCCTAACATGCTTGTTCAGCCGGTAACGAACACTGATACCACCATGTGGGTTGAGGGCCACTGCTTCAACTGGATTGCCAACGACCGCAACTCTACTTGCTCTATCTGCGAGGAGCGCTCAGAGGGTGATGGTATCTTCAAGTGCTCCGGCTGTGAATCGTTCTCGCATAGCCGCTGTCTAGGCTTCGTATCGTTGGTTTGCCCGGATGCTTTCCACCCTGATCGTATCAGAGCCGCCTTCGTGCGTTGCTTTGCCAGTCTGCTGTACACCTACCGCAAGTATATGGGCCGCCCAGCTAAAGACCAGCGTAACAATGGCCAGCTATATGCGTTTGATCTTGAGGGATTCATTAAGAGTTTGCCCTTTGAGCAGCAAGAGTATGTAGTAATGCTCCGAGGAACTCAAGGTATGTCTATACAAACAGCAATTTCTAACTTAAAAGACATAACATCATACTGACAATCAACCGTAAAATATAGCCTTCAACGAGTTCATCCATGAAAGAGAGCGTACACCTGCTGCTGACCCAACAATTCGGTTGTTCGATGAAATCATCCTTGCCAAGAAGGGTCGTGGACGTCCTGGTCTTTCGACCGGTCTATCAAGGCTATCTGTCATACGAGCCTCACATGGCATCTCGTCATTGGGAACCGGAACCGGTCTCGGCCCTGCGTCTCGTAATGGAGCACGCATACCCAACTTTCTAGGCGATACCGGTGACCATATCTGGCGAACAGCATCGGTACAGCCATCTCATGCCAAGTTCCCTGGCGACTATCACTCTGTGATTTCAAGAATACCCGCCAAATTAGACACAGCGTTGATGAACCAACCACGGACGTACCAAGGGGCTCCGCGGGTAGATAACCGCGCTAAAGGCATGCCGCGCAAGCAGGTGCCTAGCATGCTAGGTATCTCGGCGGCAGATCTAGAGAAGGCAGGCTTAGCGACTCCAGTGTCGCCTTAAAGTGTGATGTTAGTGTCATTGCATGTGGAAGAACGACTTCGTCTAACATAATAAGAGTACTTCCTTTTTGCTTCTATCAGGATTTATCTCTTTTTTTGTTCTTTTTTCACATCTTCGGACTAAACAGTAGGTCGTTTGGGCAGAGTTTGTTGATAAAAAAATATATATAGATATAGCAGGGTCGTCTTCTTTTTTATTATTTGCTCTTTATTATTTTCATCTTTACTTATTTTATCTTCTTGGGTTAATGCGGCGATGTTTCTTGGTCCTTATCATTTTCTCCTTCTATAAGTCTGCGCGCTAAGCTTATTTATTATTTTTTCCAACTATTTGCGTTTTCTCTTTTATTTTTCTTTGCACCTACAACTAAACTTATTACTGCCGTTTTCTTATTCACAACGAGTATGAACTTGCTTAGCGCTGCTATGATTACTCTCTTGCTACTACTACTATCATTATCAACACTTACATCCGTCATTCACATCATCTTTTATTATTCTGGACTACGGAGTCTTTTGTCAATGTCTTCTAGCATGTCTATGTGTCTGTGGAACATCATATATCTCTTGTGCTTTTTATTTTTTTTCGTTTGTCTCCTAAATCTAAAAAAAAAGCTTATGGTCTTGGGCAAAGATCTAATGCAACAACAAGACAATATATCTCTTGTTTTCCATATTCTTGGCTGGAAATATTTATTCTCTTTTATTCTGTCTTGACTAACAACTTTAGACATTTACTTATCTATCTTCTATATTCATCATTGATGATTTTGAAAAAAAAAATGAAAAAAAAATCATTTAGAATAGGCAGGTTTCTAGTATATTTTTTGTATCTCTTTAATCATGGTATGGCTTCATTCTTTTTATCTCATGGTTGAAACCATCAAGTTCTTTTGTTTGCTTATATTATCATTTTTCGTTTCATCTCGGGTCACTCTATGGTGGTTTCTATCCTTTCTTTTGTATACTTCTTGTTTTGGGGCGTCTTTACACATTCTTTTTCTATTATTTTGTTAGGTCATAATCATAGTTCTTAATTGCATAACAATCTACAATCATTTGATTATTTTAGTTTTTCAGAAAGAAGCCGTGAAAACACCGCGTTATGAGATGTTATATTCCACAAGATATCGTGAGACGATGACTATTTTTGTTTTGATAAATAGGAGGTAAAAGAGTATACGAATCACAATGTATATGAGCAAATCTATCTCCAAGGTATTCACAAGTCCAACGGTCCTAATCCAGGTCCAGGACCACCCGGCTTCATATTCCTCGGCTTAGGCTGTCTCTCGTAGGCGTTGGGTTTCCGCCTCCTCTCTTTGCCTTTGCCTTTATCGTCATCGTCAGCATGGCCATGGGCACAATCATTGCCATGTTTGTGGCCTCTTCCTGCTGGACGACGCGGCCGATCTGCATCGTTGACGTCGGAATCTGAATCTGAATCTGAGTCTGAAGAATCTGATGATGAACTTTCAGATGAGCTCTCATCGACACCACGTGGACGATGGTAAATACAGCAAACTAAAAGAAGAGATACGTTGCACAGTCAGTAATTCCAAAGTCAGATATATAGCTAGAAATATTGCCATTTGGAACAACAGATATGTGGAAGAAAAACATACCCTTTGATTTCTTACGGTTCAGATTCTCATTATCAACGACATCATCCGCCCACTGTACTGAGCGCTCTTCCTGTGGCGCTGAGCCCTGAAGACGAAGAATCGCTGGGGCAGCCGTAGATGCAGGTCCAAATAAGGACGATGAAGATGATGGACCTGCGGCAGTTTGGCCGGATGAAGAGGATCCGGACTCTTCCCTCGTCGATGTTCCAGTGATGGTTTGCGTTCGTGAGCCGTGTGATGCCGTGGATGGCGGGTTGAGTTGTCTTTGAGCAGACATATTTAATGCGTTTCTGTTCCTTTCGCAGAGATAAAGCGAGCGCTTGTTTTCTGTTTTGCTAGGGGGTATGGGAACGATAAAGATGTGTAATTGATATAGGTGAGTTTTTGGAGAAGTTTATTTGTTAAGATGTACACACTTTGATATTTGTAATGATGTTGATGAGGTTAAAAATGTGATGTAGGTGAAAAATAAATTCAAATCATAGCCTAATTTTTTCACGCGTCTTGCTTGCTATAGTGAGAAAAGTACAAGAACACGAGATTTTCTTGAGAAATACGACATGGTCGTGTGCCAGTTTTTTACTCGACTTTGTTCGTCTCATATGATTTAAAATAAAGATATAGTGTCTCTATTGCTATACTGTTTAAAAATATTATATAAGATAATCACTTGTTATAAACCAAGGCATGAGATAAGAGTAACCTTCACTGACAAAACAACTATTTACAAGGCTTAATAGTGGGTTGTGAAAATACGTCATATACTACGAGGTGAGAATAAGGGCAACTCAATGGCGGGGTCACAAAAACAGAGTCACATGGAGCTGTCATAACCCTAACACTGGGCTGGATTTACAGCAACCCTTGTTGGGCCCACTCTTTCCCTGCCCCAACCAAGCACCAAAAAAACTATGTTAGCTGTCAGAGAAGCTTGGATCCTAACTTTGTCTTTGGGCCAGGAAAATAAGGTAGGCCAAGGATTTTCCTATCCAAATGAAAGCGATCAAAGCGGGATAGGTTCAAAACCAACACAAATTAATTCAAAGCCTGCAACAACAGAATAAAAAAGCATAAAAAAAAGTTTAGAACAGAAAACAAGGTGCAAGGAACAAGGGGGGATGGATCGTCTTTAAACAAAGCCTTGACAACAAGGAAGGAAAAAATAAGAATGGATCTAGTTTGAACTTCATTTAAACGACATGTCTTGAGGGATATATCATATAATAGATACAGAGTACGTATTTTTTTTTTAATTGTTCCTTTTTTGGGGGGGGATTCTTACTGTTATTGGAGGAGGATATATCAAAGTCAGCTATAGTTGTAAAATATCAGCCTAGGCGGGCGGGGATACATATTTTTTTTTCCGGATATTAAAAATCGTAGCGTAACTCTACATAAAAAACTGCACTTTTGCTTCTTCAGTCTACCGTCTTTGTCTTGTTTTCTCGAGTGTATCTTTTTGTGATAACTTTATTTGGGCTAGACCCCATCAAGACGGGAAAAAAATACCGGGATTCTGCATGTTAAAATACACAAAAACAATGGCTTTCCTTTGTTGCCAGGCGGCTAGCAGATACGATATTTTTTGCATGGAAGACTGCAGAAAATTGAGAACGGAAGGTAAAAAAAGTAACAAAAGAAGCGGATTCTCGTGCTTGTGAGAGATAATAGAAGTACAAATGCAATGTGCCAAAACAATGAAAGCAGGGGAAGACGATAAAGAAAAAAAGGCGTTGGAAAGAGGAACTCAGAGTAACACACAAACTGAACTGGCGGTAGCCATGGCGTTAGACAACTCGCAAAGCCATCTTGTTCCTTTTTCTTCTTCTATGCTTTTCTTCATGAATCGTGAACGACCAAAAAGTCGAGCTCTTTTGTGTTTAAACGTACGCACGGGCTTGCGGCTACTCCTACTGATGCTAGGATCTTGGCGACATGGTGTAACAACACTTACTTACAGTGGAACTTATAAGCATGCGAAGGGCCGGCCTTGGCCGAAACTGGCGGACAAGGCTCAAAAATGATACTTTGAGTTTTGTAGATTTTAGTATGTTGGAAATGTTACATACGAGCATACATATGTATGTATATACCGAGATATCAGAGAGAAAATTAGCCAACGCAAGGCTATCGTTTTTTTTCTGTTGGGCGAGAAGCTGACTTTGTTTGGGCTGCAGATTTGAGGCGTTCTCTTAGCAACAGAACCTCGACCGACCCATTATATAATGTCAAGAGGAATGCTTCAGCCGCGGCAGGTTCTTCGGAATGTGATCAGCAATTTGCAGCCAACGTCTGTAAAGGCCCTAAAAAGAGGACTTCTGCTGATGTTTTCCGTCATTTCTCTGTTCGAAATCAGTGCTATGCAAGTTATAAATAGTTATGCCGAGAGAAGTTTACAGGAGAGTCACGAGTGTACATGTGAGGACACATGCTGTGTTGAGCAATGATATGGGCGACCGGGTAGGAAACTGGGAGGGTTGCTGTGACTAACCAGCCACCTGTGTTTCTGTATATAAGTTGCATACAATTTGGTCAAGTCAAACTGGTAGTAATAATATTAGTCGAACAGCAGGCACAGTAGCACTAAACAATGGATAAACTCCATATAGCATGGGCGACAAATGAACTAGGGAACTCTATGGAAGCATGGAATACCAACAGCGGGCGTTTAAAGACCCCACTGGGCTGTATGCCAGGGAGCCTGTTCAAGCCTGCAGGCGTTGGCTCGTTAATATTATGCACCTGGTAACGCTGTATACATACAATGCAAATGAAACCAACGTGGCGATCAGCAAAAGTCCAGCTCGTCCTTAAGTTGGAGGACATTGCCTTTTGCCGGCCATGATAACTATAGCACCATTACTATAGGTCATTCTAGGACAGATGAACACAGGGTGGAATAAAAAGGGCAGCGAGGGGCGGACTGGAATTCACCAGTGCGAGCGAGGGTGATTCAATATAAGGACTACGGAACTTCAGCGCTGGAAAGAGAACCGAAAAAATACCAGCAGCAATAAATGATTCAAGGCAGTAAAGAAAGCATCAATGAAGGCTGTTTTCACGAGACATTGTCTGATTGACAACAGGCAATTGATCGGATCTAAGCTGGCGATGTGAATGATGGATCTTAGAGCTGAAGAGAAACTCTGGGATCAATCGTTTTCATATTCGGAGGGCCGATGTCTGGTAGTCCTGTAATAGCGGCCAACTACAGCTAGTGATTCTCGTCTAGAATGTCTGGCGCAGATGAGCGAAGCACAAGATAAACCGTGGAAGTGGCACAGCGTAATGTCCCTTCATCGCCATGCACTGCTCTATTAAATCTGCAGATGCTATCCTCACACCGGCTATCTGATGACCTATTTTCGAAATGGAAATGGAAAACATGGAGTACTTACCATTTACCTGGACAATAATCGCTTTGCGGTGAATGGCTGGTTATTTGTCGCCGTGTATGCGATGCTGTGAGCCGCTTCAAAGCGGCATCAATGGGAATATATAATGTAAATATTGCACTGTACCGGTTTCATTTTACGATTTATAGCATCAAGACATGGCGGGTGTCTCTGATGAGCAGCAAATAAGCATGGCGGACAAAGCGAGGCGACGAATTAGGTGGACGATAGATAGAGGATGGACAACGGATGGAGGGAATATGGAGAGTTGGCTTGAAAAAAGCAACCAGCAGATATGAATATGTATATCGTCGTCACAAATACGCTATGGCGGACACCCGAAGGCTAAAAAGGGAAGACTAAAGGGTGCTAGAATGTACCTGAAGCGAAGGCTGATGCTAGCTTAAAGAAAGATAGATAATACGGTAAATAAAGATATGTATAGTCCGCTGGTCTGTACTGCAATTAAAAAACGCAATGAGGCTATGATGATTTGGGCAATTAGAAGAAAAATATAACAGCAAAGTTAAAGAAAATAGTTAGACGATATGTATTGTGTAGAAAATAGACAATATTATGTCTACAGCAAAACCAAGAGAAAACAAAGTAGAGAGCACAGTATAGATAAATGTCAACAAACAAGCAGCGAAACGGGCAGGCATACCAAATAGTCAGCAATGGCAACAATAACCAACAATAACCAGCCAAATTAAGTGAGGAAGAAATAGGCCAGCCAAAGGGCAAAAAAGAACGCCCAAAGGGAAGGAAAAAAAGACAGCAACCATAACAACAGGAAAAAGAAAATATCGGCTTGTTGGGTAATTCCCTACTATCATTGGCCGCCAATTTTACATTCTACACCATTCGACCAATTCCACCACGTATTCAATCAGAAATCCCATCCAGCCTAGCTGCAGGACGCCGGAACTCTACAGCGCATAATTCATTTCATAACCATAATTGCAAATACTGATACTGATCTGGCTGCTCAGCTCTTCTCTAGCTCTTCTGCTTGTTCATTATCGCCCATTATTCCCATGATAAGCATCTTCTCGGGCGGCCGTTTTGGACTGGACTGGGCTGTGGCTTTGGCTATTTGACTCTCTTCCCTTTCTTTCTCTACCGTTTGGCCTATTACAAACTGGATAGAGCCGTTGCCCTTTGATCCCTACTTTCCATTTATTATTGTTATTTTTATTCTTTATTTTTCTAAATCAAAACATCAACAAAAACGGCAGGCTGGGCCTTCTCTTTTCTTCACGCTTCAGGTGCCATTACGTGCTGTCCGTAGGCTCTTTTGTTCCGATTCGCCACTTGAGCTTCTATGCCTAGTTGTATATCTTTATAGCTTCTTCATCTTGACCTTGCTTTATCTAGAGCCTGTTCTATAGCCTTTTCTTCCTTCGCTCTTTGTTAGCCCATTGTTAGCTTTTTTCAGGCTGTGCTTCCTTGTTAGCGCATTGCCTTGTTGTTGGATAGATACTACGCCGTCTATATGATATCAGGCCGGCCGGTTAATTGCAAATCGCCGCCGTGTTTTCTTTTTGTCTCCGGCCATTGAACCTGCATCGGACATAATTCCACGTCCCCGGTCGCATCGCTATTTATTTACATCGCCATTGTCCATCGTCAGTTGTGCCACTAAAACTCGCCGAACAACCCTCGGTAATCGACTAAGTTAGTTGCTCTAATCCATAATCCACTGTGATTGCTGGAGCCTGAGCCTAGTATCTTATTCACTAGCCATTGCTCATCACATATAGTCTGTCTAGATCTCTTTCCGCTCAATTTTTTTTGGAGCTAGGCAGGAGCCGAGCTTCATACATAGGCACCTTCGTGAGACTTGGGCTCTTTTCTCATTGCCCAATATATCCTTATATACCAGATAAGTAGCCGTCGTAGAACAGAGTCGTAGTAGGACCAGGAGGACCGCTATTGGCATCGTCTGTGCTACGGACAACCATTCCTGTCACAGCAATTCCTGTTACCACAATTCCTACTCCAACGCCCATCACGATCGTCTGTTTCTGTTCCCGACAATAGCTTGCTGATCTGATCTCCTAGTCTATCCGCTAGTTACTTGTCTGAGCCACGCCCTGGCCTGGCTGCCCTGGCTGTCTTTAAACGACGCTCCGGTGCAGACAGATACTCCGAGTACTGAATATATGGGCTCCGGAGTCTTCTATCCTGCCCTTTGTGTGATTCTCTGCTAGCTCTGCTAGCACAGTGACTTTCTTGCACGATATACCAGACTTCTCAGCTTTGATCTGATATCTCTTAAACCCTTGACACGTTGATACTGCTGCTATCGGACATTCTGCCATCTATTCTTGCTTCTTCCCCGGTCGCTGCTGCTTCACCAGTTTTTATAGTGTCAGCTATCGCCATAAATCCTGGCCACATTGTGTTTGCCTTTGGATGTTATCCTCTTCTTATTTCTTCACCTATTCACTTGGCACCGTCAGCCTCAGAGAATTTGCGTCTCCCGTCGACTACTTTACTGAATCCTCTTCACACTGTCCATCGTCCCCTCTACATCCCGCGCAGCTGCATACAGGCTTGCCCTTCCGTATTCGGTATTGTACCACGCTATCACAGTGGCTCTTGTTCTTACATTTTGGAGACCACCCACAGCTATCCGTTTATGTGCCATGCCCTGTATCTTAGCGCTTAGCACATAGACACGTTTTTTCTTCCCACTCCTGCTTCTACTTTCATACAGTTTGGCTTTGTTCAGCTGCCTCGTTTGTGCCAATATCTGTGTCCTACGTTTGACGCCACAAGACACGCAAACATTGATTCTCTCGCATTTACACTCTCACATACGTATATGCACACTGGTACCACATGGTGAACACACACATACGCCCACACTCACACAGACAAACGCATCTGCTTTTCGTGTTTTGTTGCGTTGTGTTGTGCTGCCTGCTCTGCGACAGATAGCCCCGAGAAAGATAACAAGACAGGGAGAAAGAGAGAAAGACAGAAAGACAGAAAGAAAGAGCGAAACTGCCCACAGGCACAACTGTAAGTACGTACGCCTACTGTCTTCTTCTCTTGCTCTTGCTCTTGCTCTTATGAGACTTACCAAGACATGGAGAGATAGAGAACCCACAGCTATATTCAGCTACACTTTCTAAACAGAACACAAATACTTGCTCTTTCGCTAGCTTCATAAACTATGCTACCGTACCTACACTATACTCTTTTCTCGCTTCATACCCGAATCATCCTTTAAGTGACGTCTTGTGCCTGCGTCGTGTCTTGTCTCGCCACAACCTCTTCTTGTTTCTCTTCTTTTTCTTTTTCTTTACTGGTTTTTGATTTTCTTGTCCCACGCTTATTGGTGCTTTTGCGTGTGGCTTGTTGCTTTAGTGTTCTCAGTACTTTAAACACCGCTTCTGCCCACTTCTCCCTTCGTTCTTTCGTTCTCTATTTTTCTCCTACTTTGCTACTGCGAAAAAAAAGTTCATTGTTCGTCCTTCTGCCCTGGCCTTACTAAAGCACGTCACTTCAACATATCTCCTTTGTTTTGTCGTATCATCATTGATCAGCTGCTTCAAGTGACTTTCTCCATCTGTCTATTTCTCCGTGATCTCGTCCATCTGCATTGCTTTTATCCACTCATTCTTAATCCAATATTGGTACACGAGCTACTTCCTATCCGTCTTGGACCCATCTCGTTACCGGCAAAGCTCCATCTAACAAGTTAGATACACCTCATAACTTTGAATACTGTAACTAGTTTGAGGTTATCGAGTTGATAGTGTCTGGAACTACTTGAGAGATAACACCTGTCACTGTGGTATTCTTCAAGTATCATTTGCACCAGTTGCTCGTGTGTGAACCACAAACTCTCCCTAAGCTCCCATCAGTGTTTGTAACAGAGTTTCATCTCATTATTGTCTGTCTTAGTTTCGCCTACATTTTAGTAGACATTGCGGTAGAACCCGAGTGTCTTTCTCTATACCGTCTTCGTTATCATCTCTACACTACATCTAGAGATAGCCTAGCTATCGCTAAATAATCAGCCTAAGCGACTCGTGGAAATATTGGGCTGTGATTGTGTTCGCCTTACCCGGGACGTCAAAACAACCTACTTTTATAGAGTTGCAAGCGATGACCTTTGGTTGAGCTAGTTCGAGCCTACGTGTACATCTTCAGGACAAGAATAGAGGAACTAGGTAACCTCGTTCCATCACTGGATCTTGGAGAGCTGCTGCTAGTGATTCAGAGTTACTGGCAGCCTTCCTATTCCTCTTCTTGTATTTTCGAGTACATAAGAAGAGCATTTATTCCTCACTCTTTGTAGAACACCTTTTTCTCCTGGACTACATCATTACTATAGGGTTGATATTGAAGTTTGTTATCAGTTGGTAACTACTCAAAACAGACACAACGACATATCACCTGACCTACGCAAAGACATCATTGATTTGGCTCTTGCTTCTAGATACTCTGGTTGCCCTGCTAGTCACCAACCGTACTGCGTATCATATCTAGATATCTAAAAAGGTAACTACCATAGCCAACTTTGACACTAATTGGCTACTTATCACTCTGCAATTCTGCCATCTTTGTTTGTGTTATTCTGTCTCCTTTCTGCTTTCCTGCTTTTTTAGACTTTTCAGATCGTTTCTAACTTTTTGTTTGCTCTTCCAGTCTCTTTTTGTTTTCCTCCATTTCTTCTTCTATCTCTTTTCTTTCTTTCATTACACCTCAAGAATCAGGAATTTCGCATTTTGATTCTTCATTTTCTTTGACTATTCTTGTATTCGACTTGCCTGAGTGATACTTCTTTTCTCTTTTCGATATCGACTTCTCTTCTACAACATTCTGGTCTAGTGAGCTACCAATCACGCTGTCCATCTCACTGGTCCCAATGCTAACTGAAATCCATCAAAATAGTTCCGTATTTACTTATAGCCATCAAAGTTTACGTCTCACATCCTCATCCTTATCCAAATCATTAAGCATGGCCCGTGGTAGGGGTGGCTTTGGCGGTGGCCGTCGTCCTGTCTCCCTCACTGGCATCATCAGTGGTGGTGAGCGTGATGATCTAGCCCATCTATTGTCCGCTATTACTGAGGTCATGGCTAACAAAATGATGAGAGTGTTTGAGGATGCCAACATGCCTTATCGTCCCTCCCACCAGCGCCCGGTGGCTGAAGGGTACCAAAAAGAGAATCTACCTCCTAGACCTATCCATCGTAACAGCACCTCAAGCCTTTCGGGTAGCGTTTCAACAAGCTTGAGTGCCAATGCTAGTGATGAAGATGATGTCTCAGTCTTAAAGGAGCTACGCCGAGAAATGCTAGCCTTCTACGGAAAATGGCAAACTGCTCTTATCAACCGTGCTAGAGATTTAGAGGCTAATGATGCTCTCCCATCTCCCGCCCTTAGTGAGGGTCCTGTTGGTAATTGCCGACGTGGAACTAGAGGCCGGGGTGCCCGTAATGGTCGCGGTAAGGGTGCTCCAATTGTAGCCCCGCCTAAAGCCCCCGTCGTCGGTACTCGCACCGTTCATACCACTCCCGGTAATATTATCTCTCATGATGTCCTACACGATCTTATATTTGAAACTGACTTTTTTTCCTTTAGGCCCAATTCGTGTACCTTCCGTATCACAGACAGACCCTAGTCTTCGCCATTTCCAGCCTGTACCAACTCCTCTTTGGGGTCTACCCATCGAACGCCGCAGACTTCTCCAGAACATTGTTTTCATGCTTGTTCTATCCTTGGAAGACTACAGCGCCTATGGCCGCACATTCATGATGCACCTAGCTGCATCATTAAACTTGTCTATGCGCAGTGTTCAAGAGGACGAGGTTCGGTTGGGACGTAACTTAGGAAAGATTTCTCTCGAGTTTGCCCAAGGTGAGATGGCTCGCCGAATTGCTGAAGGTGCCGAGATGCCTCGTGGACGACAAACCGGTCCCAACCGCGCCAACGACACCGAATTCTTAGTTGGTCCAATCAAAGACTCAACAATGGGCCGCTGCATGGAAGGGGCTGTCCTTGATAGTGGTGAGATTGTGGAACTTCTTGGCCAAATCGGCGATAATGGTGTCGCAATGGGCTCGCTGTTCGCTTACTACGGAGCCAAAGCTACCGGAAAAACGATGGATGCCTATTCCAAAGATGTCCAGGACTATGCCTTGATCCCGCTACATGGAAAGCTCAACAAGGACACGCCTCTCCTAGACACTCGGGATCTACATCCTCACGACCGCCGTCTGCGTATGGTCATTGGCGTCAGTGGTTCCTTTGTAGATATCACTGATAATGTTGGCACTCCTTGGGCCTGTCTAGGCAATCAGGCAGAGGTATATGCCCTTCGTTGGGAAACTAACTCTCTCCGCAGTCTCGCAGCTGCATGGAGATGGTGGCAGACAGTCGTGGATGGGAGGATGCAAGAAAATACTTCTCTCTCCATTCCAGTAAGTTATACTATCAATGTTACATATCTGTGATGGAGCGCATGACTAACTGCAGAATAGTTCACGATGCCTTCACACGACAAGAATGGCCTTCCTGCTTGCGTCGTTTGAGTAAGCTGACCGACAATCCCTGGACTGTCGGTATGGTACGTGCCGACAAAGTTGGACTTGTGCTCGCTGATACTATCCAGCGCAAGGTTCAAGGTGGCCGACCGATCAGCTTAGTCGGATATGGACTTGGAGCTCGCTGCATCTATAGCTGCTTAATGGCATTAGCTGAGCGTCGTCAGTTTGGCTTGATTGACTCTGTCCTACTGATGGGAGTACCTGCCCCCGCTGCCTCACATGTTTGGGTTGCAATGAAGAGTGTTGTCAATGGGCGTCTCATCAATGCCTATTGCCCTTCCGACTATATGATGCCTTTCATGTATCGCCTCACGGACCCCAGATTTGGTCTTGCGGGTATCTCTGCAGTCAAGGACGCGCCTGGTGTCGAAAATTGCAATGTTGGTGATATGCCATGTGGCTACATGAGATGGCAATTCATGACGGGCAGAGTTATGCAGCTCGTTGGATGGGAGGATGTGGATCACGAAATCGTTGCTAAGGAAGCGATCAAATTGGTGGAGCTTGATGGCAAGTATGTTACTGGTTCAGTTGAACAGAAAGTAACGAAAGCATTTGCCCCAACTGTCCTCAGTGAGATCCGCCCGACCATCCTAAATGAAAGACGTCCCACTGTCATCTGTGGAGGTACGGCCAAGAACTCATCATCTTCTAGCCATCTCCCCAACATACCCCCAACTCCCCCATTCACTGCATCTGTTCCCGTTTCTATCAAACCGACGGCGCCTTTCACAACCCTGCCTCCGGTGTCTGACCCGATCACCCGTCCGTCATTTCCACCGACCCCTCGGCCCTCTCGTGAGCTCATCTCGCGTCCTCGCGAGCGTTCTGATAGCACTGTTAGCAATCAGAGCTATGCAAAGAGTGTTTCTACAGGCGCAGTGAATGCTATTGACTCTATGAGCACCCGACCATCGTTCACTAAAAATATCGGCGGTTTCTCTACTAATGGGGAAAACCCACAGGGAGGACGTTCGGGTCGTCGCAATAGCCGAAATGACACTTTCCGTGGCGAGGGTGGTACAAACCGCAGACGCAATGGTCACCGTGATCCTAGTCGTGACAACCATTCTAGTGTGGGGTATACGTCAAGTAGCACTGACGGTGGTCTTGCTTTTGCTTCGCGGAATGGTCGGGCCAACCCGGCCAACAAGGTGAAAGATGAGACTGACCATTGGGTCAAAGCATCTGGCCGTCGCCGTGGTGGGCGACAATCTTCTACCAGGGAGACCCAGGATCGCGCAGGTGAAGATAACCGCAATCGTCGTAGGAACGGAGGTGATGGTGGTGGTGGCGGTGGCGGTGGCGGTTGTCGCCGCAACAATGGCCGTAGTGGCACGAACTCTAGAAAGGGCCCTCTTAATCAAGTTTAGGAAAACAGAGGCACTTTCTCGGCTCGCCACACGGACTATTAGACGCTGAGTTTACAGGCGATGATAAGATGTGGACGATAGTATGGATAGCCTAGGGGGTGGAATGGAAGGAGTTTTTTTATAGGTTACATAATGATGGTATACGAGACATGGGCTTTTATGCTGGTAATGGGGATTGGGAAACATACTTTACGTACCTTTTTGGTCTTTTATCTTGTTCATCTTTTAAGATGCGGTTCACCGACGACGGTCAGAATTGTTAGCTGATTTTTTTATGGAGGGTTTGTATGGGTTGCAAAGAAAGGCTCACAGCGCCCTTCAAGTATCGTGGTTATCAGCCCGGGTAAGCATGTTTGCCTTGGTCTTTAGATTTCTTCAGGCTAGCATTCTGCCCAGTTCTTGTTTTATTAGCACTTGCATTTGTTTTAGGGTCTTCTATCATTCCGATGTTGTTATTGTTTTTAGGTCAACTTTTAATGAGATCATGCACAGGTTCTTTAAACAGATCTTCATACGTGAGGATGTATTACTTTATGAGCGACAATACATCGATAAATAGTATTAAAATTGAAAAATAAAGAAGCCATAGTACTAAAAGATTTCGGTAGGAATGAAAGCTTACTCGACGGCTTCATTGTTCCCATGTACAATAAAGAACTTGCTAGTCTTATGTTTAGCCATAACAAGCTTATCCCAGTCTTCGGCCTTATTAACAGGTTGTTGGTGATCCAAAGATGATCTACGACGGCGCATTCTCTTAAGATAACCATGTTCATATTCCTGATCCAACTCATTCTTTAGATGACTCAACCCAATTTCCGCCTGTTTGACAGCATCCGTAGTTTCATCACGAATAGCTCTTAAAGGCTGTAAAGAGCGAGCGGAAGAAGCAGCCTGTACATCCTGGACGAACGCTAACTGAGAGTGCAAAACGGCTAACATATCCGCCTCTTCCTCGGGTGAAGCCGGTGGTGGGAGAGCCGATAGGCGCAAAAGATGGTGGAGTTTGGTCGGTGATACGATGGTTTCGTTGGGTTGGTTGGCGGTGAATAGAGAGCTTCGGACAGACCAGGTTGGGCGGGAGAGGAGAGTTGATATAGATGAGGATGAAGAAGAGGGTTTGGATAGCTGGTGGGTGGATGAGCTCGTTGTTATAAGTCTTTGTGCGTGTGAAATGAGACGGAGACGTAAATATGCTCTAGTTGGTGATAGAGAGAGAGGCGTCATGGTTTGGAAATGAACAGGAGAGGCCTAGTAATTTCAATTTTTCAAAATTTTGGCTTGTTTGGTAGTAAAGAATTAAAAGAAAAGAGATTGCTTAACTTGTAGTTAAAAAAAAAAAGAGCTTTAGATAGGTATTTACGTTTGTGTACGATTTGCGCCGATCTTGTTTTTGAGGTAACACAAATCATTCCAATATATTTAGGGTTTAGTAGGGTTGATTGACAACAATGGGGCGCAATCATCCACCACCCAACAAGGCCTTATATCTAGAAATGAGAATACATCTGGACACTATGAATTTTCCATTGAAGAACGATCAAGAAGGGTCACACTATATCATCATTATACAACAGCTAAACCTGTTGATGACAGCAAATTATTTTCTACCGCGTTTATATAATACAAATACCTACTGCAAAAATCCTGTGAAAAGGTTTTCCTATTGTAGCAAAGATTATACCATCACTGTTGGCCAACCCACTACCCCACATGAGTCTCATAAATCACGGAGTTGGCCATGATGGTGAAAGGTTCTACAAGGTATTTGAGGTCATCTAGGAGATTATAAAGGGCAAAGAAGATGATTCTATCATTGAAGTTGCATAGCAAAACGTTATGGTATGGTTTGCATTCTTCTTCGCAGTCAAAAATACTTGATAGCCAAGTGGCTTATGGCTGTATTAATTATCTTTTTCAGCAAAAGCGTCTCATTGTTTCTTTAGAATCAACATATAGGACAATCAACAAGCATGTTACATGTGCTACGGCCTTGTTCTGGTCCACAATTTGGCATGCCCTATCGATAATATTCTTGCTATGTATAAAGCTCAACTACTAGACTTCTTTGACGCCAATGAGACTCAACAAGAAGACCGTGTTCATAGTTTTCTCTCAAGTTTGAATGGATTTCCCTTATCACGAGAATTGAAGGCAAGAGTAGACTTATCATCCATATTGGCAGAGTTGGCCAAGGGTGCTGTAAAAATCGACAAATTCAACCCCCTTATCCATCTTGTCATCAACCAAGCTCCCGAAAATGAAATTTAGACATCAATATTTGACACTATCAGTAGCCCCAGTCCATCCCATCAGACACCTACCAAGATTAGCTATAGTCGACTTTCTGATAGTGAAACACGGCAAGCTATTGAAAAGGAGCTTTTCCTTGAAATCAAGGACTGTACGTTTTGTGGTATCGGTGGCTTCTTGGACAAATTCTTCAACCCTGAAACCTGGAAGGAAGAACATAAGGAGATGGTGCAAAATGTGATGACAGAATATGATGGTGACAAGTGGACATCATTTCCTTCGACTGCCAATGATCAGGCCGTCTGGGAGTGGTTACGCTCACTACAAAAAAAATATTTTGCCCTTGCGCCAAACAAGTTATGCAAGTTACATAATACAATAATAGCCAGCCAGTTTGAAGGACGAAAAGGTCAAATGAATATCTTCTTCCAGAAAACTACAACTACAGGCAACAGCTTTCGCCATAAGAACATTCTTGTTGTTGGGGTGCGCAAGAAGTCTTATGTCGCAAGTAGATTCAAGGCGAATTTTCTTCGACTGACACGCCATGTTCAACCCATTTTTGGTGATCAGCCTACACGCAGGTTTGTTCATGGCTTCTTGTTCTGTGGATCAAAAATGGAGCTCTGGGTATATGATAGATTGGGTCCATATAGCTCGGGTTTATTTGACATTCATGAAAGGCTAGAGCAATTTGCACGAGCTCTCATTGGATATGCCACACTGGATGATGATGCCATGGGCCTGGACACATTTATCAAATCTGGGGATGGGCATCACTGTATTGAGTTACAAGGTTCAAGAATCAGGCTTAGTCGGCTGATATCGAAGCGAAACCCAATTGTTTCTCGAGGAACCACATGTTTTAAAACAAGTAATCAACATGTTGTCGATTTTTCATGGGTACCAGAAAATCAAATTCCCGAGGCAGAATACCTGAAGCTAGCACAAGAAAGAGGCGTTAAGGGTGTGAACAGGATGATAGCCCATGGTGAAATCACATCTATTCACAAGCTACGGGAAAGACTGGAATTTCCAAGACAGCACTAGTTTGTGAACGAGGACAGTTATTCTTCATTCACACCATCAGAAAACCCAGTGTCGGGATCATCCTTAGCCTCGGGTCAAACAGACAAACAGCTATCTGCTCACCTATCTATCGATATGCCTATGTCAATGAAGAAATCACAGGCCAGTTCTGGTCGGTCGTCAATCAACAAACGTCAGTCTGCTAGTGAGGTTCCTTGGGATAACAGGATCTACTACTGCCTTGTTATTTCCCCTGCTGGTCGTCCCCTCAACAGCTTCCAGACAGTAAGGGAGCTACTCGAAGCAATTCGGGATGCTATAAAAGCTCACAGGTATATCTACATGACAGGCAAAATTCTCCACCGGGACATTTCGTCAAACAATATCATCATCACAGATCCTAACACTGCAGATGGCTTCAGTGGTATGTTTATTGATCTCGATCTAGCCAAGATACAGGATAGTAGAGTAAAGCATAGGACAAGCACATTGGAATTTATGGCAATTGAGGTCTTGTTTGGAGTCAGCCATACCTATCTCCATGATCCAGAAATTATCTTCTATGTTTTGATTTGGAGGTGTGCACGCCAATCATGGTACAATGGGTTTGGTGATACAGAACAGACGAAAAAGACGAATTGTCTTCAGTTTGTGGGGAATTGGAAGTATGAATAGAATTGCTAGGGTCAAGGTCGGAGATACGAGTGGAGTTGGACTCAGTGATATAATGGATGAGTTCCCAGAGTCATTAGATGTTGTGAAAAGTTTATGCTTAACAATCAGATCAATCATGTTTGGGGATACAGCACATCAAATACTTGGAACACCAGAAGGAAATCCTGACCAGCTCTACGACTAGTCCCATTCTAGAGGCCTACGATAATACTATTAGAACCTTGGAATAGCACAAATGTTACTAAGTACTGAGAAGGCGGCCTTAGATATCTAGTTTACACATGGCTGATACCCAATCCTTGAAGTGTTTTCAAGTTGGCTATTAATGCCCGACCTGTCAGGTTTGCAAACACACTTGGCTACATGTGATGCTAGAAGCAAATATTTGCTGGTCCCTATGTAGAGGGACGGTAACAAGGCAAATGGTAACAATACTTCCTTGTATATCACCTAGACAGTTGTATATGTTAGTCTCATGGTCAGGTACATTTACATTGGGTCCCTCTACTCCTTTCTCTCCCAACGTTACACCCAAGCGTATATGTCGAAACTTTAACTCAAGAGCCAGAATCCCCAAGCAGATACTATGTTTCATAAACTGTCAGGAACTTCCTTTCGTTTGCTTTTTTGTTTGTAATCCCTATCTTGACTTGACTATATTTACCGTCGGCTTTCGCAGCAGAAACGAACAGAATATATAAGTAGACCTAACACCTCATTAGCAAGCGAACAAGCAACCTTGGTCTAGCGGTTAGGATCTTCGCCTTCCAAGCGAAGGGTCCGGGTTCGACTCCCGGAGGTTGCAGTGTATATCTCTTCTTTTTGAGAAAATCAAGTTTTTTTGGTATGGTAGTACAATTTTTGACGATATATTTACATTGTAGTTCGTGTATGAAGAAAAATGGGTAGAAGTTTGTTTTTTTTTAACCAGGGAAATTTGAACATTGGCATTGTAAGGGTTCAAATGGAAACTATGTTTTTAGTGGGACCATCAGCCACATTTTAAGAAGGTGCTTAAGTGTGGCGATATTAATCCCCACCTTACTCTTCCCTTCAAATGTGGCGTATATCAAGCGTCATGGGGGGTTTCGTTTCCCCAAATGAAACTAAAGAAAGCCAAACATGGTAGTGGAAAAAGAGAAGGAAAATGAGACCCTTGGTTGCCCTATATTTCTTTGAGCCAAGTACTGACTGAACTGCTTGCGGGTGCAGATGCTTATTCTCTCTCCTCCGTGGTTAGGCCTTTGGGCTTTCTTAGACTTTGCATCTTTAGAGAGAATACTTCATCTTGTAATGCTAGGCTAGAATAGTGAACAAATAGAAGAAAAAAAGAACAGACGAATAGATCAAACAAAAACAGGTGCTCTCTGACGCCAATACAAAAAGCTAAAGCTAAGATCCGCTTGTTGCAGCCTTGAAACAACGCTGAATCGAGACCAGTTTTGCGACCTTGCCAAAATAAACTTGGTTTCTTTTCTGCCTTCCTTGCTCTGGTTGCCTTTATTGCGGCTCCAGGCAATTACAGCCCAGAATCCGAAGGAAGCTTTGGCAGCTACTATTTCCAAACGTCCTAGTACAACCTTGCCTACCTCTTTCCTTTCTGTTTCTTCTTCCCCAGAACTCGATCAAGTACAACTCTTTCTTATTATTTTCTATTCTATAATCACCGACTCTCCATATTCCCGTGATACCGGTTTTGAACCCTTTCCTTACTTGACTCTGGCTTCTTATTTTATTTTTGTTTAATTCGACTTTTCTTATCTCGTCCCTCTTTACACATACAAATATGAGTGACCCTCGTGCTCTTATGCAGAAGGTGAGCCTCCTCCCTTCCATCTCTCTCCGACACCAGTAATTTGAGCTAGTGGTCTTAATCTACCAGCAGACCATCCTGAGGTGTCGCATAAGCGGTGATGGCCTGATGAAGAATAAGAGAACTGACCGACGACGATGTGTACTAACCAATATCCCTCCACACTATAGGCAGAAAAGACCCTGGCTAGTGCTGGCGGTGGCTTCAACTTCTTTGGCGGGCGTGAAGAAAAGTACCAGAACGCCGTTGATCTATTTACCCAGGCCGGTAATAGCTTTCGCATGCAGAAACAGAGTACGTTAATGACCGCCCTTTCACTCCCCTCATCCCGTAGCCGTCGGCCCTCCTCGGGGGAAGGCAGTCTCGTCCCGTATCCTCTTACAACAATCACTGTCGCTAACGCTTCACTGCCTCTCCTACCTGTAGATATCGATGCTGGCAAAGCACTGGAAGCGGCTGCCAATGTGCAGGAGCGTTACCTGAAAGATCCCGACGACGCCGCAAACACTAGACTCGACGCCTTCAAGGCTTACCGTAACGACGATCCGGCTGCTGCCATCCGCTGCGCAGACGCCGCTATTAAACAGTACTGCACGCGCGGTAACTTCCGCCGCGCGGCTAGTCACAAGGAAGCTGTTGCCGAGATCTACGACACTGGTCTGGGCGACCAAAAGTCGGCGCTCGAGGCATACGAGCAGGCTGCTAGCTGGTACGATGGCGACAATGCGCCTGCGTAAGTCACCCCTCGGCGAAGTTACGGACAGAGACGAAGAGAACGAGGGACTTGAGGGTCGTTTCTTCATCTGTTCAGCAACTATGTAACGGAAACGAGAAGACTAACTTGCATATCTATATCCAGATTGGCCAATAAGCTATGGCTGAAGGTTGCCGAAATGGCAGCGCTGAGCGAAGACTACTACAAAGCCATCGATATCTTCGAGCGCGTAGCCCGTGCCTCTGTTGACAACAACCTAATGCGCTACTCCGTCAAAGACTACTTCTTCAAGGCCGGTATCTGCCATCTAGCTACCGGCGACTCGGTGGCGGCGCAGCGTGCACTGGACCAATATCTCGAAGTCGACCCGACGTTTGCGGCACAGCGCGAGAACCGCATTCTACAGGACTTGCTGGCAGCCATCAAGGCTGGCGATGCACAAAAGTTCACCAATGACCTATACATGTTCGATCAGGTCAGCAAGCTAGATAAGTGGAAGACGACGCTGTTGGTGCGTGTGAAGAACGCGATCGCGGTGGCGCCGGTGGACCAGGATGACGATGAGTTTGCCTAGAAGAAGGGAAATAGGAGACACGTTCTAAGCCGGAAGTGAGTGTCTAGAATCCACCAGAGATCTGGGAATGTGTATGAATTGTCTTTATTGTTTTGGTTTTTTTGTGTCGTCTTGTTTATCATCTTGCTTTTCATGCCCGCTTAGGTTCAACACTGGCCGTCATATATACAACAACTACACACATGCATTATTAGTTGGTCTAAATGGACCTCATTTTCACATCTTTATATGTATGCATATATATAAACACTCAAGTTAACGTAATGTACAAATGCATTTATGATTTAGAAATGTAAGAAAACATGAAGGATACGAAGTAAGTCGTAGAGTATATCCCCCCTTCTAGATATACCTATTCCTCCTCTCGTCTTTTTGGTTGATCTATGTATGGTATCTGCGTTGTGGTCATTACCCACGTCCTCCTCTTTCTCGCCTGGTTCCGTTTCACACTTAAAAACATTAGTATATTTATATCTATTCTTTGCGAGCAAAGCGGGACAACGCCGGGCCCAACTCTGACTGTGCCGTTTCCTTGCGTTTCTCATTTTGAGCCTGTTGCTTTTTCCACAACTCTTCAACCTTTAGTTTCTTGTCGTCGATAATGTTCTTCTTGCGCTGCTTGCGCAGGTACTTCTTCATGGCTCCGTTACGACCACGCATGCGATTGCGCAGATCTTCTTCGACGGCTTCGGTGCCTGTGGGGGCATCTAGATCCTTCTCCTTGCGCCGTTGCGCGTCGGATCGCTTGTCTAGTTTACCGATGAAGCTGGGATCTAGGGCAATCATTTCAGGCTTGAGCTTGTTTAGTAGGTTCTTGACCTCGGTCTCTTGTCTCTGCTTGGCAGTTTCGTATGGGTTGGCCTCGAGTGCGTCGTAGTTGGCTTCGCCGGCACCGGGAACGAGAATGGACGAGAAGCCGGCGTCGTGACCGATACCCAGAACATCTTCAAACGGACACCAGCGCACGCGCTCTGCCTTGTTGCCCTCTCCGCCCCATGACATGTACGGTGCCTGAGCCTTTTCGGAGGCCCAGAGGTCCTTCCAGATAGATGCGCTGGTACCCCACGAGACGGCGGTTAGGCCGGTATCAGAGATGGAAAGCGAAGAACCGGGCTGTCGTGTAAAGTAGCTATGCACTTCGCGGAACATGCGCACATCCCACACAGCCATCTTGAGGTCTTGGCCGGTAGACACCATGTAGCGGCCGCTGCGGTCAATAGCCATGGAGCGTACAGGACCGCGGTGAGCGAGTAGCTTGACGTGGGGCTGTTGTGAATTGGGTGACCAGAGCGTCACGGTACCGTTTTGGTGGCCGACGTGTAATATGGCGTTCCATGGGTTCTGTGCGAGAGAGGTCGGGGTGCCGAGACGGGTGGGAAGTTCGGAGACGAGTTGACCGGTGGAAACATCCTGGTACTTGAGAAAGCCGTTGGAAGACTAGAAAGGGTCAAACAAAAGCAGGATTAGCAAATAAAGGGCTACAATAACTTTATGAGAGCTTCACGAAGGGGGCTCACTAGAGACGCTAGCAGGAAGTGGTATGGCAGGAATTCGAGGTTGGTGACGTCCATGTGTTTCCGCAGGCAGTGCACTTCGACTCCGTTGACATCATAGATGTACGTATACTTCTTCTGCGCTACAGCAAAGAACTGGTTGTTGTGTAGCCACTTGACGTCGCGCACTGTCTCGCCCAGCTGGATCTCACAGCCCAACGTGCCCTCGCGCCAGTCCATTGTGGCTACATGACCTTTGCGGCCACCCATGAGTAATTGCCGTCCATTGCGTGTGTAGTCGAAGACGTACGGGCCAAGCTGGTCTAGCTTCAACTCGAAGCGCTTGGTAGCGTTGGCGACACCTGAGCTGGCGGCAATATCGCTCTGGCGCACATTATATGTGTGTTCCAGCGCATTCTCGGGCTCCAAAAAGCCACCGGTGTTTTCGAGCAGGATTTCGGCATCCTTAGCCTTGATAGCCGCCGTCTGGTACTTGTGTTCGAGGTTGGTTAGGTTGCGCTTCAGTTTCTTATCCTTAATGCCGCGGACGTCGACCGTCTTGCCGTTGCCGTACTTGCGCTTGGCTTCGTGATTGCGCTGTAGTCGTAACCGTGCGCTCTTGGGCATCAGATCTGAAGAGGAGAGAGAAGTCGCTTCGGAATTGGCATTGCGAATAACTACGGCGCCGTGTGAGTGTGTCTTTGTCGTTGGGATGGCGACAGCCGTGGTTGGGTCGGCCATGACGGATGGAATAGAGACCAGGAGATATAGGTGATAATCGGCGAGAGAAATCAGCTGCGATTGATCTAACGCAGAATAGAGAGTATGGACGCAAATAGAAAACGAATAGATTAACAACAGAAAATATGGCGGCTTCTCTGCTTCTGTTTAGCAAAACTGACGATCCACCTAGGCGCTCAACTTCAATTAGCCAAAAATTTCCTGGCCAGGCAATCGGCTTATCTTATCGCTTATCAAACCATGAAAAAAATAAGAAAAAAAGAAAAACAGATGTTTGCCCCACTAGGGAAAAAAGACCCTAAAATCAATGCACATGGAACCCTAAGGATATATAAGAGGTATACAGATAGTACATGCAAGCTATGATCTTTGCTTCCCAGTCACCTATGTAAACTGCCTTGGCCCACACCTCTCAAAGGATCTAAGCTGCCCGGTCCGCCCTTCTGTCAAGAATAGCACTGTACGCTTCCTCCCTGTTGAGACCGTAAAAACCATGGAAATGACATGCGACGTCAACCCCAACACCACCCTTCCCTCCACTGCATCCGAATGTTAGGACAAGTTAACAAAACGATCCGTGGGCAGGACGCCCCCAACCGCCGCCCCCACCTTCTCAGCTTATTCCAAGCAAACGTAGGCAGGGCGGCCCGGCGCACGACCTTGCCCTCCACCTGGCGGAGACAAACAAAGCTGATGTGGTACTGATTCAAGAACCCTCCACCTTCATGGATAGGCACGGCGCCTACACCGTCAAGGGACACACCAATTGGGACATTTACAAACCAATTGCCGGTCCAGAAACCCTCCCAGAGCTGTTACGTACATTAGAAAAACGCTGAACCTCCAACTGGTTGAGGCTATCTAGCAGTGGAAGACCACTTCTAAAGATATTTATCAGAAATCTACTCGGAAAACAGGGTTTATGTAAATATCCTGCATCGAGATTAGAGATGCCATGCAACTTAGAAAGGTCGTCCGGGCCTGGTAGGGAAAGGAAACGAATTGGTGAGCGGATAAGTGAGCGAACGTTGTCTTTGTACGGATGTAGATGTCATGCAAATGAATACTTACACATATATTAGCAGTTTATTGACTATATTTTCTACATCACGAATGTGGGGAGTAAAAAACCAAGAATATAGATTTAGAACGTAGTGAAAATCTTCTTAGACTCTAGTTTGATTAACTTCCATGATTTAATCGTGCTGTTATGTTGTGACCTACGACCGTTGATTCTGTGACCCGGTGTTAGGTGTTGATCGAGGGATATTGTACATAGTAGCAAAACACTTCACTTTGCAAGATGGGTCTTATTTCAACTTAAAGAGCTGACAATATACAATTATTTTTTATAAGTTGATTCTAAGATTTTCTGTGGACAAAATTGTGTTCAAGTGTTCGGGGTCGCGTGATCATGGAAAGATTTGTGATTCCCTTTGATTTGTGATTCCCTTTGATTTGTGACTCGCTTATGGAATACATTAGTTATATATTTAATACTCATATTATATGATAGCTGTAGACACATGAATAAAGATACATAGTTGTACATACATATACACATTGCCTGATAGTTGGTCCAGCTAGGAAAGGATAGGCCAAGTGCAAGATCAGTTAGTCAGCAAGTCAGTCCGTCAGGTCAGGTTATAGCGGAAATATATCTGTATGCGCGCAGGGCTGAGAGTGACTGCATCACATCACAATTTCCAACCAATTAAAACAGCCTTTGAGACCCATAAAACTCCACAAAGACGCCACAAAACTTGTGTTAAGAAATACAGTGATAAGGCTACCAAATTTTCAAATGTAATGTTACGTAATAACAGCACTGCTAGAAAGAATACCTAGGAGAAAGTTTTCCTCTAGGCACAAGGTTTATTCGGCTAATAATCTTCCAATTAACGGCCTACGAAATGTGGGTTTTTTATTTATTTGGCGGGGCATTTTTTTGACAGTCTATTTTCACATTCAATTTCGACTGTTTTGTCCATGTCAAGTCCAGTTAATTGATCAGTGTTGCATCGAGCCCACTATTGTATTTATTCGATATTTGCTCCGAATTTGTATGCTGGGCGGTTGCATTTACTGCTCTTGACCACTGATAAAGCGCTGAAAGAGGGATCTTAACCCAGGCCGATTTGAATTTTCACTGATCCTCGTTCTCTACTCAACTTCTTCTCCCACCTTTCTATCGTCGTTTTCCCAAAGTGGCGTCTCTTCCTATACGATCAAAGGCCGGAGGCCATACAAATATGCCCACTGCCACGATGAGCCATTCTCACCGCCCGACCACTAAGGTCAATCAGAAGTCGTTCAAGTCCCGCAAGGCCACCAAGGGCTCGATGCGGGAGGCGGCCAAGGGTATGCCGACCCGTTGATTACCCGACCCATGACCTCAGCCGCCGTACCCATGCTAACTCGCCGTGTCTTTCCGGCCGTTATAGGTCGCATGGCCCCAGAGTTTGCCCGCAAGACCCCCCACCAGCATGTCATGTCTAAGCTCGATCGCAAGAACCAAGCCCGCCAGCGCCAGCAGGCCAAGCGCAAGGAACACTTGCAGGAAACTCACATCTTCAGCGGCCAGGACGGTGCCCCGAGAATCGTCGCCGTTGTGCCGTTGTGTGTCGACACTGATGCCCGCTCTGCCGTCCAGAAGCTCAACGACAGCCTGGATATCCCAACTGAGTTCACCGATGGGCCCTTGTACACCCCCGTCGACCGCTTCAAGCAGAAACTGCAGTACGTACCCGTGGCTCGGGATCTCGATGCCTGCCTGAATGCTACCCGTGTCGCCGACTTTGTCGTTGTCCTGCTGTCCTCTGGTGAAGAGGTCGACCAGCTAGGTGAGCTTATGCTACGTAGTATCGAGGGCCAGGGCATGTCGACCCTCTTTACTGCCGTCGAAGGCTTGGAAGGAGTTGAGCCCGCCAAGCAGCGCTCTGGTGTCCTTTCTTCTCTCAAGTCGTACATCACCCATTTCCACCCTGAACAGGAGAAGATTTTCAGTCTGGATAACCGTGTCGACTGTGCTAATCTCATGCGTGCCTTGTGTAACACAACTCCCAAGGGCATCAAGTGGAGAGAGGAGCGCAGCTGGATGCTGGTTGAAGACATCAAGACCGTTGGCGAAGGCCAGACCGCGGTCACCGGTGTCGTCAGAGGCAAGGGCTTGAAGGCCGACCGCCTCGTTCAGATTGGCGACTGGGGTACTTTCCAAGTCGAAAAGATTGTCGCTTCACCACTGGCTAACCACAAGCGCAAGGGCGTCGATGGTACTGGTGAGGAATCTGTTCTTGATGTTCCCTCCGAAGATAAGGATACCCTAGATCAATTAGCTCCCGAAACTACTACCATGGTCGACGAAGATGCCGAGATGGAGGCTGAGCCGGAACAAAAGAAAGGTGTGCTTCTAGATGACCACCACTACTTCTCTGAAGATGAGCTTGAGGAGTACACCATCAAGAAGCGAGTGCCAAAGGGAACTTCCAAGTACCAGTCTGCCTGGTTCCTTGAGGACAACGCCGACGACGATTCGGCTTCTGACATGGAAGACATGGAAATCGATAACGACGATGAAGATAGCGAGGATGAACCCAAGGCTGCCCCAGAAGACGGCATTGAGGGTCGTGCCGAGCCTGCTATGACCGAGGCCGGTGCTCCCTCCGAGTACCCTGCCTCCGAGATGATGATTGAGCCCGACGAGGAGCAAGATACCGCCGACCTGGCTGCCTACCGTAAGCTCAAGAAGAATGAAGTCCAGGACGACAAGGAGTTCCCCGACGAAATTGAGCTGTCGCCAAATGTCGCTGCCAGAGAACGTCTGGCCAGATACCGCGGTCTCAAGTCACTCCGTACCTCCGAATGGGTCGAAGATGAAGACCGCGCCCACGAACCACAAGACTGGAACCGTCTCCTACGCATCTCAGATTACCAGGCGCGCGGAGTCGGGCAGCCCGCGAAGCCCTTATAGGCGGTGTCACCCCCGGTACCCGCGTGACCGTGTATCTCAACGGCCTCGTTCCCGCACACGTCCAAAGCACTGGACTGAACCAGCCCATCACACTCTTTTCGCTACTTCGTCACGAACACAAGCAGACCGTCGTTAACGTTATGATCAACCTGAGTTCTGACTACCCACACTCGATCAAGAGTAAGGAAGAGCTCATCATGCAGTGTGGCGCTCGCCGCTTCGTCATCAACCCGCTGTTCTCACAGCCTGGTAACACTCCCAACAATGTGCACAAGTACAGCCGCTACTTGCACCCAGGCCAGAGCGCCGTGGCCACATTTGTCAGTCCCGTCACCTGGGGTCCCGTGCCCGTCGTCTTCTTTAAGCGTACGAACCCTGGCGCCGCTGTAGTTGCCGAGAGCTCCGATACGCCGAGCAGTTCCGGTCTAACACTGGTGGCATCTGGCACAGCGCTGCCGCCATCCATGAGCAGAGTCATTGCCAAGCGTGTGATTCTAACAGGTCACCCATACCACATCCACAAACGTGTGGTGACTATTCGCTACATGTTCTTCAGCAAGGAAGATGTGGACTGGTTCAAGGCACTGCCACTATGGACGAAGAGAGGCCGTTCGGGCTTCATCAAAGAGACCCTGGGTACTCACGGATACTTCAAGGCGACGTTTGACAGCAAAATCAACCCACAGGATGCCGTGGGTGTGAGTCTGTACAAGAGAGTGTTCCCACGCAATGCGGTGCCCTTGACTGGCCCCCTTGCTGGAGCCGGAGAAGTGCAGGAGGGCGGTGACGACGCTATGGAAATGTAAAAATATGACCAAAAGGAGGAGAAGAGGAACATATGATGAAGATTTGCATGTGGATATCATTCTTGTATTGGGTTTTTTTTGTTTTGGGAAATAAAAGTTTTTTTTTCGTTGGTTCTATGAGGTTTTATATTTGGTTTATTTGCTATTTGGCCCTGTACTTTTTTATGCTTGAATAGAACTACAACTTTATCTATGATGAACCGTTCATATCTAATTTCTTTTCTTTTTCAAATATACACGGACTCTGAAAATAGTTCCTTTGCAAAATATGTGATAGTTGAATTAATAGTACTGTGATTATTTTATAACAATATGGCCAGCATAACAGCCATATTTCTGGTAGTGCCTTGTCGTTAGGGTTACTCGGTAGTTGTAGGCGTAGGGCCGCCCTGCTTCTTAGCGACCTCCTCGGCACCACTAGCCTTCCATGCGCTCAGAATTAGGTTAACGATATCGTCAACGCCGACATTCTTCTTGACCTGGGCAAAGATCGTTGGACCACCCTCACGCATAAGCCGGGCATCGCGCTCCATAACACCCAGATCGGCACCGACAGCCTCAGCCAAATCCGTCTTATTGACGATCAGCAGATCGCTCTGAGTGATTCCGGGGCCTCCCTTGCGTGGAATCTTGTCACCGCCACTAACATCGATGACGTAAATGATATAATCCGCGAGTTCACGCGAGTAGTTAGCAGCCAAGTTGTCACCACCAGACTCGATCAGCAGTAAATCCGTCTTGAACTCGCCATGCAAATCTTCCAAGGCACCAAGGTTTAGCGAGATATCTTCGCGCACGGCAGCGTGTGGGCAACCACCGGTTTCGATGGCGCGGATACGGGCGGCTGGTAAAGCGCCGTTACGAGTGAGGAATTCGGCGTCTTCGCGCGTGAAGATATCGTTGGTCACGGCAGCAATGTTGAATCTGGTGCGTAGCGTCTTGCAAAGTGCCAGCATAAGTGCCGTCTTGCCGGATCCCACGGGACTAGAGAGATGGAGAAAGAAGTTAACATTCGTCTTGGTAGGATAAGGTTACAGAGAGGAAGATGGAGGGAGATGGCGTACCCGCCAATGCCAATGGTAAAGGCTCGCTCGACCCAGTTACGGCCTTCGACTATCGGCATCTCGCGAGCCAGGTAACTGCCAGGTCCATCTAGAATCTCGTGAGAATGGCCGTGTTCTTGGGCATTGAATCCGCCTTCGTGAGAGTGAGAATGGCCGGTCGATCCTTGATCGTGCGAGTGTTGGTGGGACATGATGAAGACGATGAGTTTGATTGATGTGTTGCAAAAGCTCAAGGTTGTTAATTGATGAAGAGAGATAGAGAAAGAAGGGAAGATAGAGAAAAATAGCTTGTGACTAAAAAGGGCAATATAAACATTGAGGGTAACTAACTGACTGAAAAAAAACTAACTAACTAGCTTAATTGAGAAACTTAAACAAGCTATAGATAGCTAACCCCGCGGAGGGGTTTTATTGATTTATTATGTTATCGACCAAGGGTTAACAAAGCCCCGAAGAAGGCTCAGGTTTACAGAATTAGTATCAGCCATAGCCCTCAGAGATATCAGTACATATGTATGAATGCATATTCACACTCTATGCAAGCTGATTTTACATTTATTGAGATGTTTTGTTATTCTTATGGCTTGATTTTATTCGCTTTTATGTACCTGCTGCTTATTGATCTGTCTTGGATAATACTTTACATTTATCTCTCCGTAGCCTGATATACGTTCATTCCATGCATCAACATGTAGTTTTAGGGATTTATATTAGTTATATTAGTTAGTGGTTATTGAAGTTACGTCTTGATAATGGACCTAAGACTATGCATCACACTCAAGTCTATAAGTATTAGACTAATTGATTAAGATAACTATTAGTTTATCTACTATACTATTATGCATGTTTGAACTAGAAATGTTTTAAGTGGTATGGCTACATCTATCACCTGTAGATTTTTGTAGACTGGAATTCCGAGCACGTTCGTAGTTTTCTTATCAAGTCTTAACATTAGAAAAAAATTGGAAAACTATTTTGAGGGGTCTTAAAAAAGTAAATCAATATAGTACTTCGAAAAAAAAGTGATGCAACAGGATATGTTGAATAGTATGAAACTTCCTTTTATCATCAATGAAGTTGAGCAGTAATTGAAATGCAAGTGCAATCAGGCTCTGATAACTGTCTAACTTTGGTGCACTAATATTAGCTGCTGGCATGCATGTTCATTACGCCACGGTAACAAACACTTATAACTCTGCTATATCATACAGTACACTCATACATAATTCCTCCCACGTTTTTGTATAATATGCACCTTTACTCATTTTTCCGTAGGTGGAATCTAGCTTACAGTGAATAGCTCAAAGACAAACTATTCACATCACTATAAAAGTCACAGTAAGATTAGAAGGACTAGCAATTTCAACGAAGCCGTCCATCATTCTTCTATTAGTAGCTTCAGTTCCTATAAGGAGGGAAGCTGTTAAACTTTGATGAAACTCTTGTTTATCCTACTTCTGCGTTTACTTTGCAAATGACTACTCGTAAAGATATAACTATCTCTAGTCACTCTGAAGTGAGAAAAGTAATTGTAAAATGTCGCTAAATGCCCAGCCCATGTTTCATTGAGCTTAATAACAAAGGTCAGATAAGACTGATAATTAAAGGTACGGCATAGTTGTGCCAATGTATCTATTGTACACAATATTGACGTAGAGGGTGAGCAAGCTTGAACATCCAAATAACAAAATGACGACTGTTCTGCTATCTAGGCCATTCTCTAGAAATTGCACAACTGAACCGATTTCGCCCAAGCTCACAATTGTTAAATCTCCCCTCAAACTCGGAGAATGCTCGCAAAGCATCTCAGTCCTTGAGATGGGGCAAACGTCTAGTTATTGTTGGCCAGCTTCACGGGCTTTGTGATAGTGCCTGAGAGGCACTCTCTCTTGGCAGCCATGCCAATAAAAAATTGATCATAGCACCAGAGGACATTTTGTGCCATTTAGTTCTATCACACTCTAGCATATTGAATAGACCATCCGCAATATGTAGACGTATATCCTCGACTGACTTCAAAAGACAGCTTGACGGTATGGGTAACCTTCAGGTCCACGCCAAGGAATATCTTTGCTGCATATTTTTTAGAGAAGCATCCAGCATTCCCATGACTAGATTTAAGATCAACCCACCGACTCACTTTTATAGTCTAGACCGGGTGTAACACGGAATCTTACAAGCCAATCACCTTAGCCGTGATCGGCAAGGTGAAAGACAGCCAAGATAGGTCCCTTGAAGATGGCTAGGTTAAACCCGGTAATCATTACTCTCCAAGTCAAGATCTCCAGAAAGATCGAACCTCCCTTCGCCACACAATCCACAGGCATCGTCATATGCTGCTATCGACATTAGGCGAAACTAGGTAAACCTTCATTCTATAATGGTGGCGATATATGCCGAAGTTCGTGCTGTGTTACATAGACCCAAAGGTCTCGGCCCAAGACTGATAGAAAGGTGCAAAAACATCAGGTTCCATTTTCAGACAAGGCTGCAATGTCTAGTCTGAATTAGTCCTCTAACAAGAGGGATCATCTGGATGGTAGATAGTTAATACTAGTACAAGCATCTAGGCATTGAAAGCCAGTCTGTTTGATGGTGACATTCACTCACTTAAATTCCAGACCATAAAGGAATTGCTATAAAGGAAGCAAGTAATCTGCTTGGAATATCAACAGCGTTGGAAGAAACAGATTATTCCATGTCTATAGCTAGGTCGTATAATCGGTATCAAAAGGACACCCAAGAAACATTCCAGCAATGATATCAAGAGCAGACAGTCCCAAGGGGAAATGTGGAAAGGGAGAAACTAGACTTTTCCTCTCCAGAGCACGGGGGGTCTTGACTTGACTGAACTATATTTCACGTCTACCTGAATCACTAAGATTATACGACGCTGGATTCGTTACCGGATAGATATTTAAAGTCCTCCACTAGACAAACTCAATAGCTTCACATGCTCGAAACGGCTCACCACTCCCTAGCCCCGAAGAACTAGTGGTCCATATCTCCACTAAGAGCGACAAGAAAACGATCATCCTCGCCGTAATATGAGTTGTTTGTCCTCTCTTGGGCATTACCATTGTGACATTTTCTGGTGAACGGGAAAATGGTTTCTTGGAAACTCCCTATAGTTATCCTGATATCTAAGCAACTACTCCGGTTACTTTGTCAGTCCCGGGTGTGGCGGAGAATCCTCGGGGCGTCGGCCCGGAGTTAACTATATAAACCCACTTAAGAGCTGTACTCTCAAGCGGATAATAAGTCCATCCGGGTTGGTGGCCGAGTGGTTAAGGCGCTGTGTTCAAGGCATTACTTGAATCCCTTATGCCCGAGAAGGGTTCCACAGTTTCGAAAGGATCGCGCGTTCGAATCGCGCCCAACTCAACATTTTTTGATGTAGTTACGATGGCTACGTCTTTTTTGGGTCGATTTCATTATTTTTTTTTGTAATCATGGTAATCTTCATTTGCCCGAGGTAGCATCATAGCAATAAAGCATTTTATACTTTATATCGAGTGCTAAAGTAGTGAATTCACAAAGATCTTAACGGGCCTGTCTTGCTTTTTTCTGCCTGATCTTTGTGCAACAGGTCACACCATTGATTCAAACTTCTGCCTTTCCCTCTAGGCATCAAATTTACTCGATATTTACTGTATATAGAAGACTCAGATATTTGAGATTGCTTGTTTGCGTAGTAAATATACAGATATATCACATACTCCGTTACATATACCCAATCCAACATCTTCTCGCATTATAAAGGTAGAAGTAGGCTTACAGTAAGCAGGCAGCCGGCCTGGCAAACTTAGATCCTTCAGTACGCATGCTAAATCCAACCAGTTCTGGTTGTAGTTATACTTGGGTAATGATTGGCTTGTAGAAGATTTATTGCCAATGCCTATGTACAGATATATGCGCTTTATGTAATCATCTGCCTTGCAAGATATGAAATGCATAAAAAACAGATATAAAATACGCCAGGACTGACTGTACATATATAAACTTGCATGTTGTCTGTTGCCCAGCTTACTAGCATCTTGGCCACAAACCAGCCTACTGCCTAGAAACGATAAGCCGCTTGCTGCCTATTTTTGCTTCTGTTACTTCAGTCTTGCTGCACCTTGAATGCCTGATGTTATGCCCGGAAGAATAGTATAAAAATGCAGTTTTTTTTTTTGGATTCTAGTCTTTGTTTCTTTTTCTCGTTTCTCATCGGCTTCTATATGTGTTTTCTTGTGAGAACTAGAATATAAGAAAATAAGAAAAATCCTGCGCTTACATCAAACCCCTCCTCTTCCTCCTTCTATCGTGCTCTTTTCCATTCTCTTCCTCAGTCTGACTGCCTCTTTCAATATATCATTGGTTCGTTCTGTCCCGTACCGTACCGTACACTAAATTCAGCAAACCTAAGCCTAGAGGCGGGTGAGTGCCTTATATTAGCTTCACCTTTCCCCTCACACATGCGACTTTGTGAATAGCCTTCTCTCGCTCTATACTTCCTATATATTGATGACGGACAAAGTCAAAGACGGATGTTATTTTTAAACTTGTTGTTTCGTTTGCAGATCTGAGTCCTCAACCTTATTTCCACTTTGACCACATCTAACTTATACAACGTTCCACACTAACACTAGAAATAGACCGAGTTAGCGTCATTTCCCATTTTAATAACCTACGACTGCTTACTTTGCCAAATCTTTTTCCTTTTACTTCCTTTCCAGAGCTTCTTTCTATCTCTTACAATCTCTCCACTACCATTCTGTTTGTCATCGTAACAAGATGCCTCCGTCCAACAATGTGGTCGATACCAAGCCGCCTGTAGGAGGCTCTGTGACGCCCTTAAATAGCCACAAGGAAGAGGCTGATTCGACACAGTCGACACCAACAAGCATCGGCGATATCAATACGCCTGTGGAATCTACCCAGAGTTCGTTGCCTCTAGAAGAGGCCGCTGTCAGTAAGAAGACAGCCAAGCCTAAGACAACATCAAAGACCAAGAAGGCCAAATCCAAGCATGGTTTATCAACTAGACACGCCACAGATACAGATAGCGATTCATCATCTTCATCTGACGACTCCGACGATGATGATGAGGGTTCTTCCTCATCTTCGTCGTCTAGCTCCGACTCCGACTTTGATACCGACGAAGAAGACGATTCCGAATCATCGGTAGAGAAGAAGAAAAAGAAGACTAGAAAGCAGAAACAGAGGGCCAAGGCTAAGAGACGCTCTAGTTTGAGAAGAAAAAGAGAGGGTCCCGTCTCCCCAGGAAGATCCTCTTTCACATGGACTCGGATAACAACTCGGATACTCAATCAGATACCCAGACCTCTGCTAGTGATAGTGACTCACATTCTGAAGTGGAAAGGGACCCTCGAAAAGAACTCAAGAGGCTGCGCCAGAAGATCAAGGCGTTGCAGATGCCAGGCCTAGCCATTAACAACGGACTGAAAGGCCTCAACGTCAATGATCCCTACGGTATTCTCAACGGCAACGGAATGGCCCAGCCTAAGAGGCATACAATGATGAACCCAGCACTAGATTTGTGTAACAACGGCCCTGGCGGTGTTAGCGGTAGCATCAACGATCGTCGTCGGCGAGACGGCCACCGTAGCCACTATGGTAAGGCAGATAAAAAAGGCGAGACTGGCTATCGTCGTGTTGACCAAGTCTGGGACACGACAATCCACAACTATCGGCTACAAGACACGACAGAGACCCCGCAAGAGGATATCTCGGATGGATTTGCCTTTGTTATTCGCCGTACCTTTGACTGGGAGGGCAAGTATAAGTACACGGTAGTCGATATCAAGAGCAAGCAGCTTCGTGAAGCACTACAGGACGTTCTCGGCGATGTCCGTGGAGTGAACCTGGTGGAAAAGACACCGAAGCTGAATCCGAATACGCTATTCCTGTGAGTATCTCCAAGTCCAACATTCCATATCTTCGACGCTCGTGGGCTATTAATCTCATATATTGTGATCTATGCTAACTATGACAATAGGTTTCTTGACGACCTTGCCGCTCATGTCAAGGTTCTGAAGAAGATGAAGCCTGAAGGCGCGAATAAGCGTGCCCGCCGCAAGAACAAGCAGAAGCTACGCACCAAGTACAACCACTTAAAGTACCTCGTGTCTTACATCAACAAGGACTATGCTCCCATCAAGAAAAGGTTAGTGATCCCGCCTCCGTGATCCCATAGCAAGCCGGTACTAATTTTCTCTCCGCCATAGTCTATACCCAATGTTGCAAAACGGTATCATTACGTTCGATCTGATCTGGGCCCTTTGGAAGCCCACGACGCTTGCCTACACCCCGACTTACGGTTCTCACGATGATCCACGTGTCTTCAAGACTGAGATTTGCGAGAAGCATAGCTCTATGATGAACGGTGAATCGTGGTGGATCGATGGCAAGTACTTGGAGTTTGACGGTAAGCAGTTTGGCTACACCAGTTTCTCCGAGAATATCCAAGCCTTCCAGGGTGCCCGCAAGATCACTAGTCTGCCTGTATATCCGCTTTCGTTCCACAAACGCGAGGCGAAGATACGTCAGACTCTAGTCGAACGAGGACGCAAGTTTGTATCTCTTAGTGGTGTCAACTATAAGCACTACCAGGCTATGGCCTACTATAAGAAGAAAAAGTCTATAGTCCGTGTCAGCATCAACGGCCGTATCATGGTCGACGCAGCCACCCATCGTCGCATTAACCCAAATTACAGTATATCTACGGTGCGTCCTCGCGATCATGATATCATCAGTGAAGATGAGAGTGGGAGTGGCAGCAACTGCGGCTCTGGGGACGAGTCTGATGATGGCGCCTCAGGCACCAAACGCCAGCCCGAGTTCGTGACTAAGGTGATCAAGAAGCCAAACGGCGACATCCTCAAGTCAAAGCTACCAGCAGCAGTGGTTCCTGGCGGAGCCAACGACATCGAAGCATCGCGGCAAGTTGTAGGCCTCTCTAAGGATACCAAGCCAAGTTCTACCAAAGGCGATGAAGACGCCGGCGCTGAAGAAACAGATGGCAAGGAAGAAGAGGCAGAGATCGAGTTCTCAGATGAGGAGTATCTCATAGCATCTCCCCTCATTCTAGGCTTCTCATTTTCGGAAAAGCTATGGCTTGAGTTTGCTGTCACGGATGTAGCGGAGATCAAGTGGAATGATAATGCTTATAGTTCGCTTGTGCTGGAGCCAAAGACTAAAGATATTGTCAAGGCTTTGGTTGAATCTCACAAATACCATGCTGCCGAGAGCATTGATGACGTCATCCAAGGAAAGGGCAAGGGTCTTGTTGGTAAGTCTGGTTTTTTTTTGTCTTGTTGACTTGAATATGACGATGACGTATATACTAACTTTCTATCCATAGCTGTTCTTCATGGACCGCCTGGTACTGGAAAAACTCTTACGGCTGAGGGTATCTCAGAGCTCCTCAAGTGTCCTCTATATATGGCTTCTGCCGGTGAACTCGGCACATATTCACGGTCTCTGGAACATGAACTTCAAAAGATTCTCGATATCTGCCATGCCTGGGGTGCAATCCTGTTGCTCGATGAAGCAGATGTCTTCCTAGAAAAGCGTAATCTACACGATGTGAACCGTAACGCATTAGTCAGCATCTTTCTGCGCCAATTAGAGTACTTCCAGGGTATTCTATTCCTAACGACGAACCGAGTAGAAGTGAGTCTTTATTCTATCGACGATTATTCTCCCTCGTAAACTCTTCCCAGTAAGAGACTAACGCATGATGAACAAACTACAGACCTTTGATGATGCCTTCCAGTCTCGCATCCACATCGCTCTTCGCTATGACGAACTTGAGGCTAAGGCCCGCAAGACCATCTTCCGCATGTTTGTCGAGAAGGTTCAAGAGCAAGAGCGGGAGAAGGACTCAGAACGTGTCATAACGCCCTTCACTGACAACGACTTCACGCAGTTGTCGAAGCATGTGCTCAATGGACGGCAGATCAAGAATACGGTGCGTACGGCTCAGGCTCTGGCAGTTAACAAGGCCCAGGTGCTTTCTATGGCGCATATCAAGGAAGTATTGGATGTTTTGGAGTCGTTTGATCGTGATCTTAAGGGCGGGCCGGGATATCAAGATGCCATGCGGAGTTACTTTTAAGTTTCTACATGGAGATGGGCTGTTCGGTGTGATACATTCTGTGGTGTATTATGTGATAACTATATAGAGTCTGGGCTTGAGATGGGTAGAGAAAGATGAGTAAGATATATATATAGGTTGCTATCTTAGATGGGACAATCATGTTTGCACAGAAAGAGCGGGGGGGGAATCTTCAAAAAACATACGCATAAATATATATATATAAATATAATCTAACTGGTTTGTCTTTTACGCGAGTTTGTTGTTTCCATCTGAAGCCTTGCTATTGTTATCTCTCTAACATCAACTATGATATCTTAGTTACTAAGCAAACATAATTTAGTTCTTTCATGATAGCATAGTATAGAATAGTTCTCTTGTACTTTTCTACACGTTCAATATCCAATCTCACCTGCCATCACGCAAATTGCGTCTATCAAGTTCACTATGGCACGTCGAGTTGTAGTCACAGAGTGTCGACACTCTCACTACTATCAACACTGTGACGGCTGCCATACAGAGCCACCATGCTGCGCCTCAGTTCCTCGAACGCCGTTTGACACGTTCAATCCCAGTACGGTTGCTGTGTCCGTTAACAATACGCAGTATGTGATTCTTCGACATGTTCTTCATACGACATTGCCTCGTACCCGTCTAGGACCAAATATCCGGTTCTTCAACGCCGTGACGTTCCTAGCCGATGATCTTTGGGAGTCTCTACCCACTCACTTAGCCCGAACTTGTGGCAGGCAAGTATTGCTACAAGCCCAGCACCTACTATTCAGCCACTTGGAATCTATCAGTTCCGTGTTATCGCCTACGACGCTCTCACAGCGCTTTCGATTCAGGCTTGAAGAGAGTCCTGCAACTGGACAGATTGTCAATGTAGCAATCACAGAACTAGTCGCCCTCGCTCTCCTCTTGGGCGAATGCCGGGGTTATGGATGTGATATCTCACTTGCCCATGAGGTTGGCTATGTCATGACGCATATCGTAGCTACGTTTGCTAGACGGTTAGCCCGCCCTGAACATCAGGTGATGCAGGCTCTCGCTATAGCTTTTGTCCGGATATTCAAGGGCACAGATATAGCCAAGCACCAGCTGAATCTTCTATGGGATTTGCTCGAACCACAGGAGCGTAGAGCTCTCGACCATCTAACTCGCTCTCTTGTAATGCGAGAAGAAGCTTCAGATGGGCCTGTTGGACGCTTCGTTGCGGCTCTTGATGAGATACTTCACAAGACGACATAGTGTAAGTTTTGATATCTAACTTCATATGCCTATTTTACAAGATTGTACCCTAACAATCTCGGTCAGACAGACAGTTATCTTACCGTCAATTTTACAAATCATGTACAAACTAGTACAGAATTTATCGAACCGGGCTTTACATTTTACACACAGTGTAACAAGCACGATGATCGGCGGTGCTTGTTAGTTATGTTAGGTAGAAGTTCTCTCTGTACCAATCAACGTGGGAGGAGGCATAAGATCCAAGAGACTAATGCAGAGCTAGGTTCAAAAGGTTGGCTACGTGGCAGTGATTCAGCTTCTGGCGTGCATTTGCAAGCGGGACACAGCATGCAACCGTATTAGTATGTCTGTGTATTGGTTTGGTATAATGGACGCATTAGATCAGCTGTAGTCGTTATAGACGCCAAGATTGTTACTAGTAGTGATTAATAGTGTTGGTGGCGAGTATCCCAGAGCCAGAAATCACCACAATTCTGTCTGACCTCGCACATATTGAGCGAATGCACTATATCAGAGAATATCAGATTCGTGTATGAGAAACACAAGATGAGAATATATCGATATACTCACACATGTTTACACGACATCACTCTATGATGAAGAGTTGGGGTGGTCTAGATAGAGCAGAACGACATAAAACCCACGATTATCCAAACATATACATTCCAACAGCAAATGGAGGTGAAGCCCAAGTGGCGTATAAAGGCTGGATGGGAGCCGGCAAGATTTTATTCTAGAATGTAAACAAAAACCAAGCTAAGTTTTTTTCCTAGTTCACCCCCCCCCCCTACATCTTTGTCTTAGCTTCCTTCGCGCGCCCTATTATTACTACATTAGTTAAACTCGCTTACTCTGTTAGAATTCCTGCCTTTTTGTGATCACAGCCCGAACAGCGAGGAATAATAGCATCTTCAAAAGACGAGAACAATGGAAACAACGATCAGGTCCTCGGATTCAGCTGCTGAGGGGGCTGGAAACAGCAAGCGCGTATCGCGTCGAACTTCTGTAGCAAGTGCTTCTCGCAGTGAACATATACAGAAAGATGTACAAGAAGATTATGCTCAGGCCGGGGAAGAGCTCGAAGCTATACAGAGGCACTTCTCATCATCGGTTGGCACTGGACTTGCAGGTCTTTTAGCACCATCTAGCAGGCCGGGATCAGTACAGCCGCCAGGAAATGATTGGCCGTCAACAAGCAGAAGCCGGCGAGAAAGCACTAAGAGCGTGAGAAACACTAGAAGCACCAAAAGTAGCAAAAGCAGGGCTAGCAAGGATGCGGCAGGCCGTGAAGATACAGCAGACTGTCCAGGATCGCCGTCTACTAATAGAAATAGAGCAGGCCAGAAGCACAATAAGCGGCCTAGCCCGAGTCGATCTGCTGGCATTTCACCAGCCTGCAGTGCTGTTGGCCCTACTGGCACTGCTACTGTTGGTTCTAATAGCAGGCGTGGCTCTTTGGATAGAATAGAATCAGCTTCAGCACCCCCCGTCTTGCTAATTACCGCTGCAGCTGCAAGAGATACAGAAGCCACCCAGGCTGCTGCTGATGCTAATTCCAATTCCGATGCTGCGAGGAAAGTTAGCATAGGAAATGTTTCGTTCTGTTCCCCAGGTATAAAGCCCACTGATAATGCTACTATAAGTCCAATTATACGGGCTGTTGATAGCCCTCCTATTAGTCCTATCACTACTAGTCCTACCACTGTCAATCTTGCCACTATAAACGTACCCCGGTCACCCAACAGCAGGGCTGCCATTAGCATTAGTCGATCCGCCAGAACGCGCTCTGGTATTTGTGCTCGGCCTGCGTCTTGTTCTTCTTCTTCTTCCTCTTCCTCTTCCTCCTCGTTCTGTCCGCTGCCGTCGCCTTCTCAAGCACTGCCCAATATCAGCATCGCCAACTCAGTTGCTGCCTCGTCTAACAGATCGTGCTCTGAGCCCAATCTCCCTCGACACAACAGTCCTAGCAAAGAGTTTACGCGGGCGGTTCCTTCACCTTCCGCGCTGACACTCGAGCCAGCCTCGCCAAAGCTCCAGTCAGAGCCAGAATCAGAGCTACTACCGCCACTGTTAGAGCCAGAGCCTGCTTCTCCAGCACCAGGCTCAGCGGCACCAATCCCAACAACTACCACTAGTATTGGTCCTCGCAGTCCTTTAGTTACTGTTGCCGCCAGCAAAATCAGCCCAGCGTCTCGCCTTTCTCAGCGCTCTGAAGTCGTCCGCCAATCTTCCATCTCCACCACTGCCGCTACTGCTACTAATACTGCTCTACCACCATGGAACAACAACATCTTCACCAACAGCCAAACCCACAGGAGTTTGTAGGTGGAATCCACACGCCGCCCGAAAGCCTTCCGCCTATGATCCAGAGATCGCCCAAGCCCGA